>CAUYON010149887.1:0-34243 GCA_963573935.1 Arctocebus calabarensis
CTCAGCCTTCCAGAATGCTAGGATTACAAGTGTGAGCCACCGCGCCCAGCCAAATTAAAACTTTGGTTGTTTTTTTTTTTTTGCAGTTTTGGCTGGAGCCAGGCTTGAACCCACCACCCCCGGTGTATGGGGCCGGCGCCCTACTCCTTGAGCCACAGGCACCGCCCCAAATTAAAACTTTAAAATAGTTAACTAATTCATTTAAAAATAACAGTAAGCTTTGCCCATGTTAATGCAAATAACATTTTTATTTTTTAAAATACTATATTTTTCAAATCCCTTTCATGTCTGGCTTAATAATATACATAGCTGAATTCTGATTTCTAGTTTTGCGTTCAGGCTCTACCACATTTTGAATCCACTAGAAACCTCCACTGGGCACTTTTTTGAGCACCAATATGTCAGGCGATTCTAATCCTCTCTTATCTTCTCAGCTAAGCAAACAGAGGCTCTGAGGGGGTAACCAGCTGGCCCAGGACCCTACGAGGCTGGATTAGGACAGCTACCCCCTTGCTTGTTTGGCCACAGAGGCCACGTGCCTCTCACTAAGCCCCGTAAGGGAGCTTGGACTTTATTCTGTGTGCTATAGGGATCTAAGTGGAGACAGGAGGAACAAATCAGGACAAAGTTCAAAGTCTTGGTTGAAAAAGTGACCTGAGGGGAGAGAGATGCTTAGTAATTGCCGCCCTAGTAGGACAAAGTTTTTGTCTCAAAGGTTGTTACAATGATTGTAGAAAAATCAGTACTTCTATTGTTCTCTTGCAGCAGCTGGGTTTAAATCTGCAATAAGAATTGGGGGAATGGTTTTGTTCTTAAGAACAAAGTCCCTTGGCAGGGAAATGTTAGATATTCAGACGGGGGATATGGCCGCAGGAAGGCAGGCAGCAATCAGTTTGGGGTGAATCGGCAGCTGGGACTGTTCTCAGGGGCAGGAGGCTGGGTCTGCAGAGAAAGTTGACCCCTGCCAGCCATCTGGTTCCTGCTATCAAAGGAAGTGAGTGTGCACGGCACTTCCTGTCTCTGGCCCTCAGTTTCCACTTCTGCAAATAGGTGGTTTTGCTGACTTCAGGTCAATAAATAACAACCAATAACATATAGCTCAGTAGAGCAACTCTGATTCAAGGAAGGTGCTGGCGTCCCTCTCCCCTGCCTCCCTCCCCCACAGCCAGGAAGAAGCACCTGTGGTTTGTCTCACTTCTCCCTGAGAGCACTCAGGTGGCTCTGGGCTCACACAGCCCCAGGGTGTCTCCGTCTGTGCAATGGGTGCACCCGTCAATCCCTGCCTCTGTCTCATCTGTGCAGACCCCCCCAGGGTGAGACTTAGATCAACTCTAGGGTTGCCATTCAGCTCCACTAGCTCTGTGAGCCCTGAGCTAACACTTGGCTGCCTCATCCTGGGAATCTGCCAAGTCTGGTGGAAACTAAAAAGGTTTTTCTTTCCATCCAAGAGAAGAGATAACAGGCTTTCCATTTGTATCATTGGAAAGGAATGAGGAGGCTCTGACAGTAAAGACAAGCTGACCTGTTCTATGTATTTATTTTTGTAGAGACAGAGTCTCACTTTATCGCCCTCAGTAGAGTGCGGTGGCATCACACAGCTCACAGCAACCTCCAACTCCTCGGCTTAGGCAATTCTTTTGCCTCAACCTCCCGACTAGCTGGGACTGGCGCCCGCCAGAATGCCTGGCTATTTTTTTGTTGTAGTTTGGCCAGAGCTGGGTTCCAACCCACCAGCCTCTGTATATGGGGCTGGCGCCCTACCCAATGAATCACAGGCCCCACCCCTATTTTTTAATTCTTAGGATGCTCAAAGTCTTCACTTAGCCTGGGGGTAGCTTGGAGCCCCTCAGCCCCCGGAACTAGAATGTGTCAGTATAGCCTACAGCCCCTGGCCTCCCTCCTTCCTGACACTGTTCCTCTTCCCTTCTTCTCTTTTTATTTCTTTGTATGTATTTATATTTCTTTAGGGGAAAGTAGGTGGCAGGCGTGTGTGTGTGTGTGTGTGTGTGTGTGTGTGTGTGTGTGTGTGTGTTTGAGAGAGAGAGATTTTGAGATTTCAGGCACCAAGACCTCATTTTGATTAAATATCTAACCAGAGGAGAAACTAGGAAACAGAGAGAATGTGTGAAAAGAGAATTATAGGCAGTAGTTAAGGGGAAAGGCTGAAGAGGACCCCACCCCCCAACATCCACAAATGAGTTTCCTTCTCCTTTATGGGGCTGGTTTCTTCATCTCTAGAACATGGTAGCTCCATCCAGCTACAGGGAGTAATTAGTTACATGGTTTATTTTTTAGGCCTTTTTTCCCATTATAAATAATTCATGCTTGCTATTAAAAAAAAAAATCCTGAGTTGTGTAAAGCAAAAACTCAAATCTTCCTTTACCCTCCTAGAAACTACTAGTATCACCAATAATAGTTTGGTATTTCACAGGCTTTTTTTTTTTTTTTGGAGACCTAGTCTCACTCTGTAGTCTTTGGTAGAGTGCTGTGGCATCATAACTCACCACGACCTCAAACTCTTGGGTTCACGTGACCCTCTTGCCTCAGCCTCCCAGTAGCTGGGACTACAGATGCCTGCATCACAACTGGCTAGTTTTTCTGTTTTTAGTAGGGACAGGGTCTCAGTCTTGCTCAGGCTGGTCTCTAACTCCTGAGCTTAAGCAATCCACCCACCTTGGCCTCCAGAGTGCTGGGATTACAGGCATGAGCCACTGCACTTGGCCTTAGACGTTTCTGAAATATACTATTAAGCAAATATGTGTGTATACACGCGTGCGTGGCATACATATATATATATATATATACACTTTTAAAATAGAAATGAAGATTTACTAGCTCTTGGACAGATTTTCCTGTTAGCACTTACAGATTTATCTCATTTTTTTTCTTTTTTTTTTTTTTGGAAGACAGAGCCTCAAACTGTCACCCTGGGTGGAGTGCCATGGTGTCATGGGCTTAAGCGATTCTCTTGCCTCAGCCTCCCAAGTAGCTGGGACTCCAGGCACCCACCACAATGCCCGGCTATTTTTTTGGTTGTAGTTGTCATTGTTGTTTTAGCTGGATTCGAACCTGCCAGCCCTGGTGTATGTGCCTGGCGCCTTAGCTTCCTGAGCTACAGGCGCTGAACCTATCTCATTCTTTTTAATGGCTGCATGGTGTTTCATCATGGACCATGGTTTATTTAACCAATCTGTTGAGGGACAATGTTTGGATTATCTTTCACAGCTGAATAATACGTTTTAAAAGAAAGTGCCACCAGGCACTTAGCGATCATGACTTTAATTTTTGTGCATTTTATGGAAGAGAACCTTGGTGTTGTCTTCTTTTTCTTAAATTGGCTGTGTTATGGTAAAAAGAACCTAATCCTCAGGAATCTGGACTGCAGCGTTCTCATTTATGATCTGTCTGCTGACCTTGTCAGCTGTCGATTTGAGAGTTTCCATCCCCAGACCCGGCTTCCGTACCTGGTGCTATCGTGAAGAGAGAGAGACAGCATCACCCAAATGTGAGCAGGTGGTCGGGGGGAGAAGGGGTGGCCCCTAAGTGCCTTGGGTCCTTTCAGAGGATTCTCCATTTCTCTCTTGTCTGGCCAGACAGCAGCCAAAGATTCTGGATGATTCCATCCATTGGCATTTTTGACCTCAGGGACAACCACCTGGCTATGTCTTCTAGCCTGTTTTAGAGAACTCTGCTCTAGAGTTTCACAGAAATTTGAATAATTGTTGTCTGGGCAGGCAGAGAACATGAAGCCCAGTTTCTGGCCTCAATTCCCCGGTCAGCGGAAAGCTCCATCTTCCCACCTGGACGTTGCTTTCTGCTGTTAATGCTAAACCAGTGGTTCTCAACCTTCCTAATGCTGCAGCCCTTTAATACAGTTCCTGTTGGTCGGGACAAGTTGAGAACTGCTGCTGTAAAGGTGGGAGGCTGGGCTGGGCTCAGGCTTTGTAGAAGCTGCAATTTGATCTAAGCAGCTGTCCCACTGTCTCACCAATGAAACAATAGATGCAATTAAGTGCATTTTCTCAGGCGGACCTATTCTAAATCTTGGCAAAAAAGAAAAGGGAAAATTAAGAAGGAGAAACCTCCACTGGGTCAATGCCGAGAGCAGCAGTCCCTGGAAGGAGTATGATTGGCGTGGTGGAGGCAGTCCTGTGGTCCTACCTCTGGGTACCTCCCTGGACATGAGGGACTGAGAACTCCACCCTGCCTGCGCTGTGAGTGGCCCAGGAACGCCACTGGAGAGTGTAGACAAAACCCAGGCTTCTGGCTCGGCACCTGTGGCTCAACAGGCTAAGGCGCCAGCCACAGACACCTGAGCAGGCGGGTTCGAATCCAGCCTGGGCCACCAAACAACAATGACAGCTGCAACCAAAAAGTGACCGGGCGCTGTGGCGGGCGCCTGTAGCCCCAGCTACTTGGGAGGTGGAGGTGAGAGACTCACATGAGCCCAGGAGTTGGAGGTTGCTGTGAGCTGTGAAGCCATGGCACTCTACCCAGGGTGCTTGAGGATCAGTCTCAAAAAAAAAAACCCGGTCTTGGCTCAGCGCCTATGGCTCAAATGACTAAGGTGCCAGCCACGTACACCTGAGCTGGAGAGTTCGAATCCAGCCCGGGCCGCCAAACAACAATGACGGCTGCAACCAAAAAATGGCCAGGCATTGTCGCGGGCGCCTGTAGTCCCAGCTACTTGGGAGGTGGAGACTGGAGACTCTCTTGAGCCCAGGAATTGGAGGTTGCTGTGAGCTGTGATGTCATGGCACTCTATCCAGGGTGACAGCTTGAGGCTCTGTCTCCAAAAAAAAACTGTCTTCTGAAGCATATCATGCCTCTCTGGGGCTCCCCCAGCAGTGGGTTGAGTGTGTCCATAGGGCACAAATAGTGGGGGTGAAGAGAAATCCGGGGGTCTATGTGCCCTGGGACCCCTGTGGCCTATACACTGACCACCTGCTGCTCCTGGGGAGGACGTGTGGCCCCACTGAGCCCAAGGTGATATGACCCTAGTTCCTTACCTCTCCCCCTCGCCTACTTTCCCCACCCCCAAATCAAGATACCCCTCGAAGAGATGTATTAGTGTTCCTGGGCCACCATACAAATTACCACAAGCTTGGTGGCTTCAAATAGCAGAACGTTGTTCTCTGACTGCTCTGGAGGCGACACACCCCAAACCAGGGTGTCAGTAGGCTGGGTTCCCTGTGGGGGCTCTGAGGGAGAATCCATCCTAGGCCTGGCTCCTGGCTTCCAATGGTTGTCTCTCATCCCCCTCACCTTGTCTTCTAAGGACGATAGTCATTGGAATTAGGACCCACCATAAATCCAACATGATTTCATCTTGAGATTCTTAACCTTAAAGGTGACATTCACAGGAAGTGGGGTTAGGCTGTGCATATACCTTTTAGGGGAAGCACTATTCAACTCACTACATTAGAGGGTGATGGCCCCGGGATGTGAATAAACCGTATTTCATCAAAAATTATATTTAATTTTTTTTTTTTTTTGAGACAGAGTCTCTTTTTCACCTTGGTAGAATGCCATGTCCTCATAGCTCCCAGCAACCTCAAACTCCTGGTCTTAAGTGATCCTCTCTCCTCAGCCTCCCAGGTAGCTGGGACTATAGGCGCCTGGTTATTTTTAGAGACGGGGGTCTCTCTCTTGCTCAGACTGATCTTGAACTCCTTAGCTCCAGCAATCTACGTGCCTCAACCTCCCAGAGTGCTGGGATTACTGGCGTGAGCCACTGCACCTGGCCCACTTTTATTGGTTTTTAAGGTTGATTTTTTTGTCACATTGAAGAGTGTAACAAGATATCTATTAACAGACTTGTTTCTCGGGCAGTGGGAAATATGTCTCCAGAATATTCTGGAGATGAGAGATAGTGATCTGGAAGCCTCAGAAACTCAAGGAGAAGAGAACTGAAAGTTACCTTTCAACAGTAAACTTTCTGTGATCTTAAGTTTAAAATAAAGAGTGGGAGAGAGGAGGCAGGTGGGTAGGAAGAGAGGCCACTCGGAATTCTGATGAATTCTCAGGTGGGATTCACTCCAAGTCATTCCTCTCCTTTCTAAGTTGGCTCTGAGGAACTCTTTATCCTAAAAGGACCTCAGAGATCTCTGAGACAAAGCCCGGGTGGAGGAATTCCTAAGGCTCTGTTCTGGGTGCTTAATTTAGAACCTAGGCTGTCTTCAGCTTGCCCGCAGCAGGGGGTAGCTTTGGGGTAACAATGGAGCAGATATGTCCGGATGACTTGGCTCTGTAGGGCGCTGTTCAGCCAGTCTTCTGGGGGGTGGGGATTAGTTGTTTAGTGACTGTGATCCCTCTGTGGAAGCAGATGAAACAGGAGCCACAAGCCAGGAGGTTCTTTAGGTGGTTCCCAGGCTGCACCTGACACATCCTTCATTCTTCCTTCCCTCTCTTCTTCCCCCTCTTCCTCTCCTTATCTTGCCCTTGTTGGGTACCTGCCATTGCCCTGCTGTGGCAGTGGTAATAAAAACATGAATAAGATACAGTGTGTGTCCCTAAGAAACTCACAGGCTGGTGAGAAGACCAGCTCTAAACACAGACAGCGGTGATGAGATTCCATAACTTCAGTGCTGGGATCATAATGAGAACAGGTTACTGTTCATTAGCATGTGCCTCTGTGTCAGGCATTGGTAAGAAGCAGGCCTTATCTCATTCAATCCTCACGAAACTCCCATGTTACAGAGAAGGAAACCAAAGCATGCGGGAGGAAGTTGCCTGGCTGTGGTGGGCACCTGTGCTCGAGGCTGCGTTGGAGTCTAACATTCGTCCTTTAACTCCTGTGCTCAGGCCACAGAAGGAGGAGCTTCTATCCCACTAGGCAAACAGGAAATTTGTCATTGCTCTGTGGGACTTACAAATATAATCTTATCCTTTGTAGTTCAGAGATGGATGGTCTCTGGCTGGGCACATAAGCAGAACACAAACTTTGTTATCTTCTCTCGTTTCGACCCTCACCTTTACCCCATTCTGCCTGCCTATCTGATGTGCTTTTTTGTGGGTTGACAACATTCTTTTTACTTTTTTGCTCTCTTTGATCTTGTATTGATGCTTTTTGGCATCCGTTTGCTCTTTGAAAGGTTATTTGAGGTCAAAGCTCTGTCCAGCCTTTTGCAGATTCCTCTGAACACTGAAATGTATCCCTGAGCTCGTGAACAGCAGCTGTTTCTGGGACAGGGACTGCTCTCAATAAATAAAAAGGACAACTATGGGCAGCACACAGGCTGACCAGGGTTCATATCCATCACCTGAATGTACTTCCCCTATGGCTGTTTCCTGCCTTAGCCTCCATCATGATGTTCCGAAGGCCCCATTGATTCTCTGTTGTAATTGAATCTCACCAAACGGAGGGAGTGTAATTAACACAGAGACAAGGTTTTCATCAGAAATCTCCAACCCCAGGCCCAGCACTGCCGGATGATAAACGCCCCCTTCCCTCCTGTCTACCACTGCACAGATCCAGAGCACTCACGAGGAGTGATGTGCAGGACAATGAAAGGTGACCTCCAAAGTGTGCAGGGACCAAGGCCAACAAGGCACTGGGGCGAACTCTTTATAGATGTGGCTTCAGGATTCTCCTCTCTGGAAACATGCTTCCAGCTCCGGCTGTATCCCAGAAGCAGCCACAGATACTGTTGAGAACATGGGGTTCCAGGAGCCGGTGCTGAGGACTCAGCGGGATCCAGGAAGCATGGAGCTCTCCTTTGGTGGGGGGACTTCATGAAGAAGGCAGTGTGTGGGTCGGGCGTTGAAGGCCAAACTGGAGAGAAGTGGGTGTTCTTGGGGGAAGTCACGACGTGTTAAACCAGAGAGTTGGGCAGGTAACATCCTGGGATGCAGTTTGGCTTGACCTGGACACATGCAGGAGAACCATTGGAAGAGAGAGGGTAGGTTGGCACAGCCACCCTTGCTGGGTTTCCTGCCATAGCGCCAGTCCCTTAGGGACTATGCTCTGAAAGGGTCTTTACTATTTCTTGGACCCCTGCCTCAGGGACAGCTAACTGTCTCTCCCCAGACTGTTTCTGGAACTCACATGGTACCCCATAATTGCATTAATGTACACAGCTATGATTTAATAAAGTTAAAAAACCCCAACTGTTTCTGGAACAGCTTTCAACTGTTGGATTAACCTTGTCCTTTAATGCTCCGTGAACCAGAAGCCCCTAGCCCCTAGAATACAATTCACTGATAGATTTCTACAGCCCTTGCCACGGGCCACCTGCTACCTGTGCCCCTGTCTCAGCATCCACTTGGCTAAAGTGCTCTTGGATGGAGGGTTTGGGTAGGAGGGAAGGGAGGGGGAGCTAAAGCATCTGAGCCCTGAGCCCCCAGGACTCTTCAGTGACCTTTGCCCTCAACCACCCCCAACCCCACCCTCTAGACCATCAGGAAAGTTTCCGCCCTATTTGGCATCTCGCAGGGGAGGCCTTCTAGGTCCGTAAGTGTCGCCTTTTGACTGAATCCAAATTTGAATCCAATTTGTTCTGTAGAACAAATGCCTTTATTAAAAGGGGTGCAGTGGAGAAAGAAGAAGCTTTTCTTTCCTTCTTTGGTGCTCAAAAAAGAACAATCTTGAAATCAGAAGGCTGCAGGTTCCCCACCCCAAGGCAATTGACTGTAACACTGCCCACATGAGGTAGCAGGACCTGGTAATTTGTCACCAAAAGGATACGAGTCTGGGCTTTTTAACAATGGTAGTCTTGCTGCCTCGCCTGCAGGAAGACAATCCCTTGGCAGTCGGATGGTCTGTGATTACACCCAGATCAAAGGAGCTGGTTTTGAAATTATCACAGTAGAATTTATACCCATGAATGGAATAGCTTTGGCTCAGCTTCTGGCTTTTCCGCCAGGCTTCTCGAAATCTCGAGCCTTTCTCTTCTTACCACCCATGGGCCTGTTCCTATCTCAGCCCCCCACCCTGTTCTAAGGGAGTGTTACAGGTCACACACTCTCACTGCGGGAAATGGGACAAACACACAAGAAGGCAGCAAACGTGCGCCCACCTCCCGGGGCCACTGTCAGCACCTCGCGTTTTATTTTACCATTCTTTAAAAACCCTGTGTTTCAATCCGAACTACTGCAGTTCTAATGAGATGTGGACTGGCTAAGACAGTGGTTGGGGCTTCTTGCTGTCGGTTAGACAGAGCAAGGGTAATATTTCAAGATTTCTGAGGGGACCATCATTTTGCTTTCTTGATTGTTTTAGGGAGTGGCTGAAGCTGAACTGGAACAGAACCTGAGCCGGACTTTCAAAGCCTTCTTCAGAGCAGTTGACGAGGTGAGGCCCGGAAGGGGCTGCCATGCAGAAGCCAGGGTCCGGGAATATAGCATCAGGCTTTCTTTCTTGTGACTTCTATGGTCAGGGTTATTGGGGTCCTCACTCAGCTGGTTAATGGGGAAAAGTCACACCCATTTTTACACAGGATCAGAGAATGATTATAAAAGCAACAGTTTGGAAATTACACTGTTATCACCCTTACCATTTTAATATACATAATTGATTTACCCAAGTGCCAAACTAGTTGATATCTTTAACTCTTTTCTTGAACAACCAAAGGTGTTTAGAATGTTTTATAACTTGGTCACCTGCACCCTCCTGTCTTATGTATCAGCAGTCATTGTCACTATCGTTGTTTTTATACAGTCAGTGCTAATGAGACTTTCCCAAGTTTTCCAGCTTCTTTGCTGATCACTCTTGCATCTCATTTACATTGAGTTCAGTTTCTTTATTCTTGAGTATTTGCTTTAGTAGTTCTCTCCATAACAGTCTGTTAGTGGTTAACTCAGAGTTTTTTGGTCTGAAAATGTCTTTATTTTGCTTTTAATCTTGAATAATGGTTTATCTGGGTATACTTTAACTGAGTATAGAATTCTAGGCTGACAGTTATTTTCCTTTACAAGCTTATGCCATTGCTTGTGAGAACTTGGCCTCAGGTCTACCTTCCTGTATATTAATTGTCTGCCTTAGATGTTGTAGGGGTTCAATGCATCTTTGACATTTTTTTGTGTGTGTGAAAGTGGTATTTTTATTTAAGACAGAGTCTGACTCTGTTCCCCAGGCTTGAGTGTAGTAGCATGATCACAGCTCACTGCCACCTCAAACTCCTAAGTTCAAACTACCCTCCCACCTCAGCCTCCAAAGTAGCTAGGACTTACAAGCACATGCCACTTGACCTGCCTAATTTTTTTTTTATTTTTGTATAGCGATGGGCTCTAGCTATGTTGCCCAGGCTGATCTTGAACTCCTATCCTCAAGCGATCTGCCTGCCTTGGCCTCCCAAAGTGCTGGGATTATAGACATAAGCCACCACATCTGGCCTTTGGTTCTTTTCCAAATCATTCTGATCTCTTGTGTTTTTAATAATTTTAAGTATACTCATTTATCATTCTCTTTCTCTCTCTCTCTCTTTGCATGTTCTATTATTTTATGCTTTTGGAGAGTCTTATTTTACCATTTGCTACATTTGCTATCTCTTGCCATAGGGCAAGTGTGTGTGTGTATATTGTAATTTTGGTTTGTGAGCTTGTCTTCAGAAACGCTTAACCTGTACCAGGCTGCTTCAGTTTGGATTGAGGCAATGACCCTCCTGAGGGGTTTAGGATTTCTTCTGCAGATGTCCTGGTAGTAGGAGCAGCCCAGGCTCATGTTGTTGTTCTTGTTGTTGCTTACTTCACACCATGGGGGTTCCAGATCCAGCAGATAGCATAAATTCAAATCCAAACATTTGTGGAGTTAGCCTGTACCACCCAGGGGTGTTTTTTTAGTTTGTTTCCTCTTAGCATTCCTCAGTTGTAGCACATTAAGAGCTCAAGATTTACTATGCGGGGAGCTCATCCCTAACTTCCCACCCTCTCAGTCCCACTTTCTCATACACCCATATCCTTACACTGCCTTGGTCTGCGACTGTCCCGGAGCAGCCCTGGCCCTAAGCTTTGGCTGTTAGTTGGCGCCCTGGTCACTGTGGCTCCTGAGGGCGGGGGAGAGAGAGAGCGCGCTTAGCACATTTGCTGTCATCTGCACAGCAGCCATGGTCTTTTTTGTGACAGGGTTTTGGATAAGCTGTTCTAGTATGTTTCCTTGGCTCACCTTGTGTTGTTATTACTAACTCTTTTGTTTCTACAGAATATTTTATCTGTGCAAAGAGTCCGTGAAAGGGGTAAGACTATTTCTGGGAAAGAAGGGAAGTGGGAGGGTCACATCTAGATCCAGCTGAATGTGACACGAATGTTTCTCCCTCTGCCTGCTGTGGGCAGAAGCCCGGAACCTTCCAGCCCTCAGGTTGACTGCCCCTCGCTCTAACCCTCAGCCTGACCACAGCCCCCAGGGCCTTTCCTCTGGGGATCTGAGGGTTCAGGGTGTTTCTCAGGAGACTTAGAGCTTGTCCAGGGCAATCCCACCCTCCTCTGATAAAGACCCAAGCCCAGGATAGCGAGCCGCCCTCTGCAGGGTCAGCCGTGTGGGCTGGACACCTGCCTCGCCTCCTCCGTCGTGGGCCGCCGGCCCCTCCTCAGCCTGGGCTTCGCGTTCCCGTCATTTCCACTTTCCTCACGCGAAGCCCATCCTTGTCGCCCCTCCTGGGTTGAATATGAGTGAGGAGTTATAGTCGAGGACGGACTGGGGCTCATTCCCATGACCCTGGATCCAGCATGCTTCCCACAAAACCTTGTTGTTGCCCCAACACGATGGCCTTGACGTTATTCACTTGTATTCTCATTAGTGATGTGACCGCTTCCCCTGTTAGAGCACCAACCGTGTGCATCAAACGCTAGACTGGCTGCCTTTAGATATGTCATGTATGGTCCTCATAGCATCCCCGAAAATGTCATTATTATTTCTATTTCACAAATGAGGAAATTGAGTCTCAGCACATTCTAGAATGGCTGAGTGGGTTAAATTCCCCTGACCCTAAAGGCCATGTCTGCTCTTGTCCCTGCTCTGAGGACATCCCCTTCCCTCCTCACTCTGTCTCCGTTGAGTTCATTCATTAACACAGGTGCTTCCTCTTTGATTCACTCATTCCTCCCCCAGATGTTTGAGCTCAGACTTGGGGGACGGGGGCCTGGGGGCTGCAGATACCAGGTCTCTCACAGGGACACAGGACAGCAGGTGTGAAGGAAGAACACAGCTGGGTGCTGCAGGGGGATACTGAGGCACAGAGAACCAGCACACGGCCTGTCGAGAGGCAGGAGGCGGCCTTGCCCGGAGGAGACAGCCTAGTCACTGCTTTGATATGTGTCACCAAAGCCTGGAGTGCCCACATCCTGTTCCCTGGAGCTTCCCAAGTCTGGGAATGGCTCCTGGCCCTGTTCAGGCACCAGCATGGATGCCCCTCGGGGCTGTGCCTTGTGCAGTCACCCCAGTCTGCCTACTGTCACCACAGGTCATCCTTGAGAGGGACCCAAGGCACAACAGGATTCCCCAGCGAGGTCACTGTTGGAGGGTCTGCCGGGCACACAGGAATAGGTGCCTCTCTTGTGCAGGATAGGTGCCTCTGACCTCAATTTTCTTCCCACCTAAGAGGAAAAGTGGAGCAAGCATTTGTGAAAACTCCAAGAATCTCACAGGATGCCTCGAGAGGGACATGGTTAAGTTGTTTGGAAAAGGGTTCTTCTAGGGAGCGCAGGGTTAGGGGCTGGCAGTGCCTGGAATACAGAGGGCGTTTGTCCACCCCGTGCGTGTTTTTTGGAGAGGCAGCTGTCGTTTGTCCTGGGGCGGTGATGACAGACATCAAGGCCCAGGCCGCGGGGACTGTCAGGCTCCAGGTTGACAGTGTCCAGGGCCCAGCTCAGAGCTCTCGAGGCAGCGGGCTCACCGTAGGGAAGAGAGGAGAGGCGATGAAGGCACGTGGGGCCCTTTGCATACATTCGGAGGCACGTGGGGCAGTGGGGGCCTGACCTGAGTTAGGGACGCCAGCCAGGCCTGGACGTGGGGGAATCCACAAGTGGCTTTGTGCAGGAGGACTGTTTGTGGGGATGCCAGAAGAGCCCAGCTCTAGCAAGATCGTCACTGAGGAGGACGTGCAGGTGTACGCACAGCAGTTCAAGAAGTCCGGTTTCAGGTAAAGAGGGGCCCAGACCCACGCGGCAAGGGTGGCACGCTGCAGCTCAGGCTGGAGGGTGAGGCGGGACTGTCCACCGCAGCTCTGCTTGGATGCCGCCAGTGTCGGGGGTGTCACCGCCTCATGGTGCTCAGCCTGCTGTAATTTGGGGTTGCTCAACTTGCTCCCCAAAGCGTGTGGGCTGCCCACAGGCAGAGGTTTTTGACTGTTTCCCAGTCATGAGTGTTCCAAGAATCGGATTAGAGTTGGGAGTCTTTCTTCAAAAAACACAAATAAACTCAAAATTCGCATACCTTTCAGGGCCTGCGGACCCCTTCCCCGTGTCCAGTTAGGAGGGGGCTCCTCTGCACCCCTCCTGGGGTCCCTTTTCACGGGAATCCCTGGGACAGGGGAGTGGTCCCTGGGTGACAAGGGAGGTGAACCAACCTCCACACCTCTAATGCCACCTCCCTCGGAGAGTCCTGTAGGGCTGGCTGCTGTCTAGAGGCTGTCCGTCCTCTCCGGGGAGCCCAGTGTCCCCGCACAAGACCTCGCTGAGGAAACCTGGCAAATGTGCTGGACAGCGAGGCTCTGAGCCCAGGCTCTGCCCTCTGGTTCCTGCAGAAAGTCTTGCTCTTTCTGGGATGGCCGGCTCCCGCCAGGGTGTGTATCACAGCTGCCCACCCAGAGCTTCCCTACTTTACTTTCTTTCCCTACTTTCTCTATTCCCCAGAGGTCCCCTAAACTGGTATCGAAACACGGAGAGGAACTGGCAGTGGGGCTGCACAGGCTTGGGACGCAAGGTGAGTGCCACGCTCGGTGCCGTCGCCCGGGAGCCACTCTCAGGGCCTCCCATCGGCCCCACCTGATCTGATCCCAGGTCCGAGCTGGGGTGGACAGAGCAGCTGGCCTTTCTCCTTCCCCTCTGGGGTCTGGGTGTGACTCCTCTCAAAGGTTTCCTCTTTCTTGCTGGTGCGTCCCTTGGAAGGTGGCACTGGGGACAGAGCAGGGCTATGTCCTCATAACGGCAGCATCCATACAGAATGCCCGGGTCTCCTGGACGTACTCTAGGTCCAGGGTAACACCCAGAGGGGACATGGACGATGCAGCCCCACCCCCAGAGGAGCATTACATACTCTGAGAGAGATGTGGCTTCCGCCCCTGGTTGGGTCTTTTTGAACAAGTCAGTCTCTGTGTCTCAGTTTCCTCAGTTGTCAAGCAGAAGGTGGGTTTCTAGTCTTCGGGTTTGCAAAGGGGATCGTGGAGGTTCTGGTTTGCATTAAAAATAGTAAACACCTAAGGGAAATCGCATTTTTCCCAAAGGAGTAATGCAAGGAGCCAGACCTTGACATCGGCTCACCCTGTAGCCCTGGTTATGTCCGGGGGTCACGCAGTGGGAGTGAGCACACCAGCTGCAGGCCAGGCAGTGTGGAGACCTGGGGGGGTGTCACGGCAAATCAAACTGGTCAGCTCCTGACCTCCCGTGGTCAGGTCTTGAGGTATAAAGTCTACAACTAATAGTAGTTCAGAGTAGGCCAGGAAGCGTCAGGCTGGGTCTAATTCCTGTGTGACATTGAGTAAGGCACTTAACCACTCTGATCCTCCCTTGCCTCTTCTGCAATATGGAAATGACAAGCATAGCGCCTCCCTCGCAGAGCCGTGTAAGGATGAAATGGGTTAATGCACGTAACATGTTAAGAGAAGCTCCTGGCACAGGGTAGTTCAATTAATGTTCTTTGCCGCCATCCTCGCTGTAATGTGACTGCAGAAAATGAGCAGACCACGGTGGGATACACAGAGCATGGAGGGAAATGGCAGGAAAGACCTTGGGAAGGTGAACCCTGATGGCATTAAGGCCGGGCAGCCGCTTCTTCTGTGGTTACTGGCCCAACCATCCTCCCTCCTTGCCTGCGTCCTCCCGGGCTCCCACCACTGGTTTACATTTTAGTTCAGAACATTCTAGACTTTCCAAAACCTCACGACAGCCTCAGGATTAGCTCCGGCAACAGAATCACGTCTGGTCTTTCCGTGGGTCCGCCTGAGATGCACTTTACTGTGCGTGAAAGTGGAAAAGAGTGTGGTGCCTTGGCCAGGCTCAGGTTGGAGCTGCATGAAGTTCCGATGGAGGTAGGGTGAGAACAGAGAGGGTCAGGGAGGCTTCCAGTGCGTCCACCTCATTTGCCAGTAGATAAAAGGAGAGCTGTTCATGGCCCATTGGTCCCACTCACTAGAACCTGGGCTGCCCCTTCAAAAGTCATTTCATGCAGAAAAGAGGAATTCGACCTTCAGCGAAGGGCATCTTTCCAACCCTGCTGGTGCCATGAATTTGGTGTCACAAACATCAGTCACACACGGCAAGCCAGGACATGTCCTTACATATGTGTGCACACACAAAGCCCATGTGTCACCATGTCAGTGAATCTGTCATTTTAAAAATCTCTAGTAATAACGAGGACTCCTTCTTGCAAAGTGTGGCAGACACAAAGCCAGGATCATGGGGGTGCAGTGGGCAGGGGTCTTCCTGGAGGAGCCTGGGGAGAGGGGATGTCCCCCTCATGGAAGGGACCCCATCACGGGGATGCAGTGGGCAGGGGTCTTCCTGGAGGAGCCTGGGGGGAGGGGAGCCTCCCTCATGGGAAGGACCCAGCTGCTCCATTTTCTCTTCTCCCTCCCCAGATCCTGATCCCGGCCTTGATGGTGACAGCAGAGAAGGACTTCGTGCTCCGTCCTCAGATGTCCAAGCACATGGAGGACTGGGTGAGGGCCTGGGCCTGCATGGGGGGGCTTGATGCATTTTGGCCAGAAAAGAGATAGTGGTGGGGACTTGCCCCATCCATGCCAAAGGGGACAGTGGATTGGGGCACCTCCCTGACAAGGGACTTCCTTGGTGACATGACTGTCACATCCTGCAAGCGGCATCCCTGTGCTGATGTGGTCACCCCTTCACTCATCTTTCCTTTCTGTGCCACGGGGAGCAGAGAGGCTCCTCTTGGGGGCGCTGTTGCTCATTGTACTAATCTGAAACAGACCCATTTGCATTCTCCCATTAATCCTCGGGGTGGGGTTTTCTTTCAGATCCCCCACCTAAAAAGGGGACACATCAAGGACTGTGGGCACTGGACACAGATGGAGAAGTAAGGAGATCAGGGGTCCCTGGGAGGAGGGGAACTGTTCTCCTGAGCCTTCCTCGACTGATTCTGCTGACCACAGCCTGGCTTAGCCGTCAGCGTCCCACCTTCACCTTAGCATGGGGGGTGGAGGGAAAGACACGTGTGAACAGCTGGAGGGAAATACACGTGTGAACAGCCCTTTTCCCCCTCCCAGGCCGGCTGAATTGAATCAGATCCTCATTGAGTGGCTGGAGACAGATGTTCAGAACCCACCAGTGGTCTCGAAGATTTAGCGATGGCATGTGCCCTCCCCAGGCAGGGCCCACTCATCCTTCCGTCTGCTGGGGCACCATTCTTCATGTCCAGAGGTGGCCTACACACATCTCTTGTGACCAACAGGATTGTTCTGAGATGATATATGGAAACGACTGATTTTCTTTAAATGATAGTGAATCAAATTTGATTTAATTTTAGATCCAGGAGAAATCGGGTGTCATTAATTCTCCCGGTATAAACATGTTGTCTCTTTATCTCTAAGAGCCATCAGTATCCTGTGGGGACAGACTGGGGCAGCCAGCTGGTGATTTGTCTTTGAGTGAAAATCCATAGTTTTGCAGCAAAATTAGCAGTTGATGTGGCAGCATCTATTCAATAAAGCTAAGACAACAGCGCTGTTGTGGTTTGTGTTCTTGGGAGGGTAGAGTCCTTGCTCAGAGAATGACGCTTGCCCTCTGCTCTTGAGCTCTGCTCTGATCTCCCAGGCTCTGGGTGATCTAGACCAGAGCTGTCAGAGCCTTCCTAGGAGAGGGCGGGGTCTGTTGTGCCGTTTCCTGAAGAAGCCTCCAGCCACAGGGAAGCGTGCCTCTTTTCCAGGCTTCCCTGGCTTCCCTAGCAGGGTTTACTCAGGATTTTAATCAATTCAACTTTAAATAGCCAACAGGTGCCTTGAGACTCATTGCAGACCTATCTTCCTGCAAGTCCAGTTAGGCACGCAGCTCCCAATGTTGCCTCTGTGGTCCTCTTGTGGGTCTGCCCTGCCACACAGTAGCAGCCTCCTAGCAGGGCTCCCCTCCCACAGGGCTGGATCCTGAACCTTGCAGGGCCTCCCACTGTCCCCTGGAGCCTGCAGGGTCCTCTGTTCTCCCCAGCTGGGTCCTAGCACTCACTCCTCGTCCTAACTGCCCTCTAAGACAGCGACCCTGCTCTTCCTTGGTCCTCCACCAAGCTAACCGCTTACACATCCTTTTGCCTGAGAATGCTTCCACCTGCCACTTCCAGTGCCAAGTCCCCAGGCTGGGTCCCAAGCCAGAGTGAGACCTCGTCTCTAAAAATAGCCAGGCACTATGGCAAGCACCTGTAGTCCCAGCTACTTGGGAGGACTAGGCAAGAGAATCGGTTTAGCCGTAAAGTTTGTGTGAACTGCCACAGCACTCTACTGGGGCGACACAGTAAAACTATCTCAAAAAAAAAAAAAAAACCAGGGAAACTAAAGTTCAGATAACTTGCCGAGGGTCTCTTAAGTAATTGGTAACAGACGCTGGCTCCCAAGGCTGGGACCTTTCTCCCCAAAATTTTCTCCTCTCTTCCCCCCCCCCCCCGCAGTTTTTAGCTGGAGCTGGGTTTGAACTCGCCACCTCTGTCATATGGGGCCAGCACCCTACTCCTTTGAGTTACAGGCACCACCCAATTTTCTCCTTTCTAAATCTAAAGCCAGACAACCTAGATTAGGTAGCTGGTCTGCACTTACCTCCTTGTGTGACCTGGAGAAAAGGTTTCTGTGCCCTACTTCCATGGCTTATGGGATAGTAGGACCTAACAGTGGCTGATTATAGTAGGTGTGTAAAACGCACTGAGCCCCCTAGCAGGGATGGCAGGAAAGCACACTGCAGAAGGCCAGCGTCCAGAGCTCCACTTTATCCTAGACAAGCCCACTGAGGCTCCCAGTCGCCAGACACATCAGCACTGCCTCCAAACTTCTGCAGCTGAGAATTCAGGGGCTCAACTAAAAGGCAGGAGTGTGGCCTAGGAGACTGGCTACGTAGGCCAAATGACACTGGGTGTGACCAAGCTCACTTGTGAGGGAGCAGTTGGGGGAAAGAAGTGAACTAGGAGAACGTCTTTCACTAGAAAAACGGTGCCTATGGCTCAGGGAGTAGGGCGCTGGCCCCATATACCGAAGGTGGCAGGTTCAAACCCATCCTTGGCTGAACTGCAAAAAACAAACAAGAAAAAAAAAAAAGAAAGAAAAGAAAAACAAACAGGCAGACCCATCTTCCCTGACAGTCTCAGTTTTGAATATTCTATCCAGTGATTACCATAAACCATCAAAAAGTTATCCAAGATTCAACTCTTTTGGCAAATAAGGGTCAAATAACCCAACTCTGTAACACTATAGCAAAAATATAACCAGTTATAAAAGACTGAAGGGCCGGTGGAGGGCTATAGGCTGGAAAGGCCCAGGAAAACGCTGGCATCTACTGAGCTGTGTTTCCCTGTGTTGTCTGGGGAGCTTTAGGTCACACAACCTAGATTAGGTAGCTGGTCTGCACTTACCTCCTTGTGTGACCTGGAGGCCACGGCAACAGGGAGTTAGCTGGCTCAGGCAGGGAAGATTCTCAGAGTTCGTTTTGTACAACTCATTTGGACTGTGTTTCCAAATGATTCAATTATAGAATGCATTATTTTAAGTTACTTTTTTTTTTGCAGACAGAGTCTCACTTTGTCACCCTCAGTAGAGTGCTGTGACACCACTCACAACCTCAAACTCCTGGGCTCAAGTGATCCTCTTGTCTCAGCCTCCCGAGTAGCTACTACAGGCACTTGCCCTAACGCCTGGCTATTTTTAGAGATGGGGATCTCTGGCTCAGGCTGGTGTTGAACTGGTGAGCTCAAGTGATCCACCTGCCTTGGCTTCCCAGAGTGCTAGGATTACAGGCATGAGCCACCCTGCCCAGTCTATTTTAACTTAATTTTTTAATCAACAAATTGCACACATTCATGGAATATAGTGATGTTTTGATGGGTATTACCTATAGTGATTAGATCAAGATAAGTAACATCTCATTGCAAGTATTTGTCCCTTTTTTTGTTTTGGGAGCATTCTAAATCCTTCTGGCTATTTGAAACTGTATGATTGTTAACTGCAATCATCCTCCAGTGTCCAAAACTAGGACTTACTCCACCACTGAGCTGGAACTTTGTATCTTTAAACAAACCTCTCCCTATGCCACTCTTCTGCCCTTCCCAGCCTCTAGTAACCTCTGCATTACTTTTTTCTTCTCTGAGATCAAACTTTTTTTATTGTCCTAGTAATAACACGTGTTGTTTTACTTTTCCTGCCTTGTTTACTTCACTTACCATGGTGTCCATCTATGTTTCCTCGAATGACAGGACTTCATTCCTTTTTTATGACTGAATAGTAAAGCATTCTTTTTATTTGATGACTACAAAGGGCATAAACTACAAGTATATTCACCTTTGCTAGAAAGGAATTGGCTTTTTAAAAAACAGACAGAGCAATCGGTATATTCTCTCATATACCCAGAGGGAGCTCAGTCACTTATTCTGTCAAAGGAAGGTAACTTAGTGGCTATCATTTAGCAGTATCTAAGGTTTCCAGAAGAAATGGCTTCTAAGAGTCTATTAGACTAGAAAAGACAAAAGCTGTTTCTGTCTTTCATGCAGTACAATGAATCTGTGGTTTTAGATTCTAAGCCAGGTTCCATGTTGATCATATCAACATTGCCATCAATGCAAATTAAAAGCAAACAATGGTTAAAATATCTAGGTCAGAAACCAAAGGTTTTTGTTTGTTGGTTGGTTTTTCCCAACAGGAATTAGGTGAAAAACATTATACCTGCCTGTTCAAAGGAGCCTGTCTGGTGGACACACATGATAAAATACTTCCTTACTTTAGCAATTGTTAGAGTTTATCTGAGTGTTGAATACTACACTAATTCTTACTCTTGTCTCCCTGTTAGATTGTGAGGCCCTTGGGATCAAAGGCTGCTTATCTAGGTGATTCACCCTTGAACCCAAGCCAGCATTTGCAGATGTTTGCTAAATAATCAGGGAACGTGCACTTAGGTGCATGAACAGGTACTTGCATCAGTTTTAAATTCTTGATTTTGATGTCATGCTGGGGGATAAGAGCAATCAATAAGATGGCTGTTTTCACTGTTTCCTAGCATGGGTGGATCTTTTTATAGGCCTGCTGACTGCTGGGCTGATAGGAGCAGATTCAGAGGTAGAAGATGCGTTAATTCTAGACAGGTAGGAGTCTTCCTTAGGGATCATGGGTAAACTAGTGTGTTTCTGCTGCACTGAACACAAATTGCAACAGTTTTTGTTTTTTTTTAATTAAATCATAGCTGTGTACATTAATGCAGTCATGGGGTACACCGTCCTGGTTTCAAATACAATCTGAAATATTTTCATCAAACCGGTTATCATGGCATTCATGGCATTTTCTTTGCAACAATATGGCTGAAACATTTACAGTCGGAAACCGTGGATGTTCTAAGTTTTCGTATTTATAAGATAGGAGTAGAATCATTTTGTCCGTTTTCCTAAATACATTTTGTCATATTCAAATGCAAAGGTTTTGAGGCTGGTACCCGCTTTTCAAAGAATAGGAGTGATGTTTCTACACTATCTCACTCTTTGCTGTTGTAGTAAATTACACTTAACATAAAATTTACCAACAAAAGAAAAGTGCCACAAATTCATTTAATCAAAGTTTTAAAGAGGGGAGCCTTCAGAAATGAAGACCCAACGCCCCAGGTAACACTATTTTTTTTTTTTGTCTCATTTAGTTGCCCTGGGTAGAGCACTGTAGCATCATAGCTCACAGCAACCTCAAACTCTTGGGCTCAAGCGATTCTCTTGCCTCAGCCTCCCAACCAGCTGGAACAACAGGCGCCCGCCACTACACCTGGTTAGTTTTTCTATTTTTAGTAGAGACCAGGGACTTCTTTTGCTTAGGCTGGTCTCAAACTTCTGAGCCCAAGCAATCCACCCACCTCGGCCTCCCAGAGTGCTAGGATTACAGGCATGAGCCACCGCACCTAGCCAGGGGACTCTATTTTTGTTGTTACCTTCAATGAAGAATGGACATCCTTGTAGAAATGTGACAGACAAAAGGACAGGATCCAGTGGTGATAGACCAAGGGAGAAAGCCAGGCCAGGGAGGGACATTTCTAGATTTTATGACTCGCTTTTGGAGAAGAGTTCTAGTTTCCGTGACCACCTGGGGGGAAGAGAAATTCTGGTTTCTGTGACTCCCTTCAGGGAAGAGGTGGGGACAGGAGACAGGAAAAGATCAGAGAGACCTCGCTCAAAGGCCCTCTCTCTAAGGCCAGTGTGACTGTCTTTCCAGCGTGACGATTTGGGCTTGTGTCACAGTTCCAAAGACAAAAACAATTCTTTATTTATGCAAATCAAAGTAAGAGAATTCCTAAGAAAGCCCCAAACAGCGGTATTCATTTTAAGGGATGGACAGTTGTCTGGTGTTTCATCAATTATCCTGGATTAAGATAGAAAGAACTCATGGAAGTTTTAGGCAGTTGCATCCTACTTGGTCTTATGAGAACTGAAGCTTTCTTCCTACCTCGTATTTTAAACGGTGCTGGTTGAGTGGGGCAAGGAAATCTACCTGCAGGCCAGAAACCATCGAACAAACTTCACAGTATGCACAGTAAGAACTTGGGTGTTTCCAAGAAATGTGTTAAATGATCAGTTACAAATGATGTATTAAGAAGCTCATTGTCATTGACTAACAAGTCTGGGAGGGGAAAGATCTGCAAAGAAGCTCTTCAGTGACCATCAAAACTGTTAACAGGTAACATTTATTTCCCTTGCCAAGGAACGTTTGCAAAAGTTAAGACTCAGCAATTATTGAACAAGCTGATTCCTTCAGGAAAGAAGAAATAAATAATAAACCCTTGACCTCATCCATGGAGTGATGGCAACATAGATTGAATGAATCGATCCGCACCATTTCTGCTGAGTTTTATATTCTCACGTAATTTGATTTTTTTCAATAAAGGTAATTTTTTTATAAAACCGAAGAGACTGGCTTCCGGGGGAAGGGCTGCGTCCAGGGGCCCTGGGAAATCTCGCGGAGGGCGAGAAGCCAGGCAGGGTCCCACACGCTCCAGCTGGCTGCTGAGTATACTTGAAAAGAAGCCACTCTGACAGTTTAAAGGGGAATTTGTGGGAGGGGAGTCGGACATTTGTTTTTTGAGAGAGAGTTTCACTTTGTCACCCTGGCAGAGTGCTGTGGCGCCACAGCTCATAGCAACCTCCAATTCTTGGGCTCAAGTGATCCTCTTGCCTCGGCCTCCCCCCCTTAGGGACCCACCACAACGCCCAGCTATTGTTTTCAAGACAGGGTCTCGCTCTTGCTCAGGCTGGTCTCCAACTCCTGAGCTGAGGCAAGCCGCCTGCCTCGGCCTACCATAGTGCTAGGATTACAGGCATGAGCTCACCACGCCTGGTCTGCAGGACATGTTTTTGTCTTAGAAACAGAATTTCAGGAGGAGGTGGGAAGCAAGTTACCTGATGCTAGGTAGTACCAGGCCACCCCTCAGCAGTCCCCTTTTCTTCTTGCCATATGCCTCTCTGTCCCCAGCACTTGACATTGACCACACCCCTTCTGTCTGTGTGTGAGCCACAGCCCCCGGGGTTCTTTCAGGGTTTTAGGACAGGGAGCTAAAGGAGAGACAGCAGCCAGCCAGACAGGAGCTTCCTCGTGTGTCAGCCCCCAGGCCCCCTCCCCGAGCCGAGGCTGTGTGGGGCGCCCTTCCCTCCCTCAGGGGCAGCCCCAGCTGCACAGACTAACTCACTGTCCTCTCTCTCTGCCTGACTCCAGCCTTGGGTGCAGTAACGAACCACCCATCAGGTGACTTAAACACAGTTATTTCCTCATAGTTCTGGAGGCTGACAGTCTGAGATCAAAGCGTCTCCTTGGCTTCTGGATGGCGTCTCCCCGCTGTGTCTGCACACGGTCCCCTCTGCATGTGTCTTGTGTCTCATCTCCTCTCTTTACGAAGACACGAGTCAGAGTGATCAGGGCCCTGCTCTCTCCCTGTGCTTCGGCTACTAGTGTTCTGTCCTGCTTCTCTAACGTTGGGGGTGACTGGGCCTGCTCATCCCCAGGACTCAGACCTCATGGGCAGAGCCTGCACACACCCTCCTCTGCTCAGGGCACTGTGGCAGTCCCCACATTAGGAGCTCCCCAACTGGCCCCCCACACCACAGCCTCCCCTGACTTGTGGCATTAAGGATCCAGTTTTGAGACTGGGGGCGTCTTTGTCTCCAGGACCCCTAGGGCAAGGTCATGGCTCGGGCAGCTTCCAGGTTTTTGAGCAGACAGCAGCAGAAACCCTGCCCTCCTAACTTCCGGCTAAGAGAAGCCCTTGGGCAGGGAAGGAGTGACCTGTGTGACCTGCTGTTTGTTAACAGCCTCAGCCCTGAGCCCTGCTGGGGTGGAGCCTGTTCCCAAACCGTTTTGATCTGCTTGTGCAGGCCCCAAAGCCCCTCAGCCTGAGGCAGCTGCGGACATAGCTGAGCCGGCCCAGCACCAAGGTCTCTGCTCCCCTGTGCCTGCTGTCCAGAGAGCAAGAGTTGGCCAAGGCCACCGACCGCTGGAGCCATGGTAGGGACCTGTGGTGCAACTGGTTTGGCCCAACTGAGCTGTGTCCAGCCTGGGCCTGTAAACTGGGTGGGGGGCAAAATTGTGCCAACTCTGGAGCCTCTCAGACTGCGCTTACGACTCTGGGGAAGCCCTGGGGTGCTAGGGAGGCATGGGCCTGGATTTACCCCAGCACCTTCACAGGGCTGCTGTGTGAGCTTGGGGAAGTGACTTCACCTCTCTGAGCCACCTCAGTTTCTGCTGAAAGTGGGAGTACTATTTCCTGTTCACAGCATTACTGTGAGGTCTAAAGAAGGGTAAGGGTATGGAGGGTGCCAGCACAGTCAGAGCAACACAGTGGGCTTCCAACAGATGGGAGTCTTCTCCTCAGGACCCAAGGCTGTGGGCTAGAGGCTGGGGCGTCTCCCAGAGCAGACAAGCCTACAGGGAAGGCTGCAAGCTGGGCCAAAGTCCTTCTTGGGCCACCAGGACTGGATCTCACAGCCCTGTTCTGCCCACCGGTTCAGCCGAGCACACCGTCCATTAGGCCACAGCAAGGTGGCTGGGGCAATGGCTGGAGCCCCGAGTCCCACTCTCTCGGCCTCCACCCCGGCCTCTCAAAAACTCCCTTCCCCTTAGAACAGGCAGAGATCTCCACACAGTCTGCTCACCTGCCCATGAGAGATCCTAGCAGGAGGCCTCTGCTGAGCCACACTTCACCTTCCCTTGGCCCCAAGAGGTGTTTAGGGCAGAGAAGTGCCTGGGCTTAGTCTTGTGACCTCAGCTTCTGTCCCTGCCATGGTGAGGGAGGGGGGTGGTCAGGGGACAGTCAATGGGGTCGGGACAGCCCACACCTGCTTATCTGCTGAGACCTGGCATTTCGCCTGGCACAGGTGCATGGGTACAAAGGAGTCAAGTTTGAAAACTGGGCGAGGACCTATGGCTGTTGCCCAGAGATGTACTATCAGCCCACGTCCGTGGAGGAGATCAGAGAGGTGAGTGTCTGACTTGGCACAACGCTGGGCCTGGAATAGCCTGGACCCAAAGAGGAGGCTGGGACCGGGGACTTCTGGGCTAAGGTCGCACCCCAACCAGCACTGCTGGCCAGGTGGGAGCTCAGTGATGTTGGCTACTCCTAGGAGCTCTCTCTCTCTCTGTCTCTGTGTCTCTGTCTCTCTCTCTCTCTCTCTCTGTCTCTGTCTCTCTCTCTCTCTTTGTCTCTCTTTCTGTCTCTGTCTCTTTGTCTCTCTCTCTCTCTGTCTCTCTGTCTCTCTCTGTCTCTGTCTCTCTCTCTTTCTGTCTCTCTCTGTCTCTCTCTGTCTCTGTCTCATCTCTCTCTCTCTCTCTGTCTCTCTCTCTCTGTCTCTCTCTCTCTCCGTCTGTCTCTCTCTCTCTCTCTGTCTTTCTGTCTCTGTCTCTGTCTCTCTCTCTCTCTCTCTCTCTCTCTCTCTCTCTCTCCAGCCACCTGACAATCCTACGCCCTCTATACCCTCCCCATCTCAGGGCTGGAGGCTAACGACCAGCAGGTGTGCATTTCCAGCTCAAGTCTCTGAGCTGTAGACTCATCTAGGACTTCTCTCCTTGTCTGACTCAAAGCTGTCACCAATTCGCATGCCCAAGACCGTGTTTTTGGTTTTGTTTTACCTACAGCCTGTTCTGTCTCAATGCTCTCCATCTCTTTTAGGGTAACCAGGTACTTAAACTGAAAGCCAGGAAGTGGGTCATAGGTCCCCCTTCATCCTTGTCTCATGTCACAAGTGCTGCTCCAGACGTGTCTGTTTCCAGCACCCTTCGTCTTCTCTGCAATACCACGGTGCAGCCCAGGCCACCATCTGTCCCTCGCCCACTGTGACCCAGGAGGGCCTCCGCCCTGCTATTCTTGCCTCCCTCTAAGTCACTTTCCACAAACAGCAGAAGTGATTTTTTCTTCTTATGTTAGAGGGCTTTGAAAGCTTTCCTGCTTAACCCATCAGAGGCATTCTGGTATTTTTGGAATAAAACCTGAACTTGACTCCCGAGGTTGCATCACCTGGGCCTGTGTCTCCAACATTCCTAAGGGGCCTCCCTCCCTCCTTGGCCAACTTCTGTCTTACCCCAGGGCGGTGCACATTCAGCCCCCTCTGCCTGGACAGTTCATCCCTTCACTTGCGTTCTTTAGGGCTCAGGGTCAACTTCTCTTCAGAGGAGTTCCACTTTATCAGAAGCATGTCCCAATTTCTCTATCTCAGCTCCTTGTTTAATCTCCTTCATGGAAGGTTTCTAACTGGCGATTATGTTGTCAACTTGAACATTTCCTTGCTTTTGGCTCTCTCCCTCCTCAATTGTGAGCCCACACCCTCTTCTGCTCCATGTCCTGAGCACCCACAGCACTCTTGGGGCCCAAAGAGGAATTGATACCTACTGAATGCATGAGTGACTGGGTGAATGAATGAACAAACAGGACCTAACCTCTGCCCTTACAAGCTTATATTGGCCTTTCACCCAACAGTCAGGCACACAACCAACTCCATAGGATCCAGATGTCAGCAGCTCAAGCAGAGGAGGAAGAAGTTCATTCCAAGTGTGAGTGTGTGTGAGAGAGCGTGTGTGCACCGGTGAGTGTGTAAGTGAAGTGGTCAGAGGATGGCAGCTCTAACAATAATGGTCTCCATGGAGCGATCCTCTAACTGGACACCTCGTGCTTCATGCCTACTGCCTCCCCAATTCTCAGAATCCTGTACAAGGTAGTGATTATTATTCCCATATTACAGGTGAGCAAACTGAAGCTCGGCGCGGCTTTGTAATTTTCCCATATTAACAAGTGTCAGAGCCAGGATTCAAACTAGGGATTGTCTGAGCTCTAAGCCCCCAGCTTCTCCAGGGATTTTCTGAGCTCCAAGCTCCCAACTTCTCCCTGGTCTGTGTGGGCAGGAAGGTGATGATGAACCTGAATCAGTTAAGCGAAGCACCTTCATTCATTCATATAACAATCCACAGAGGTGCCAACTTGTGCCGGCGCTCAGGGGATGGTGTGAGGCCCACTGGAGGCTCTTGTAGGCCAAGATAAGAAGCCTAGATTTTATCACTAGGACACCCGGATACCCTTGAAAGGTCACACAAGGGGCAAAAACTGCAACTGGGTTTGTCTTTAGGGAAGCCTCATGCCCACGGGGAGAGTGAGCCCTGGAACTTTGGGAAGGTTGCTTATTTCTCCAGCCCAGCTCACTTCCTGGCTCTTCTTCCTGTGTCTTTCCTCGGTTGGCCAGATGTAGCCTGTAGCCAAGCAGGAGCCTGGAAGGCTGCCTCTCCCAGGCCACCCACGCCCCCTGCAGGCCAGGTCCAGCCCCTGCATCCTGGCTGCCTCTGGGAAAAAGATCTGACTCAGCTCCATCCCAACAGGTGCTGGCTCTGGCCAGACAACAGAACAAGCGAGTGAAGGTGGTAGGCGGTGGCCACTCACCCTCGGACATCGCCTGCACAGATGGCTTTATGATTCACATGGGCAAGATGAACCGGCTCCTCCAGGTAGGTCTCAGACTTGGCTCCACCTTCCTCCCTAAACCCTCTAAACCCTCTAAACCTAAACCTTTCCTGGGCTTGTTCAGGCCTCTCGTCAGGGCTTCCCAGCCCTCTGAGGCCGTGGAGAGGATGTCAACCTTCCTTTTTTTGCCAGGGCCTTCCTTCCACTTCTCAAAAACAGAAGAGGTGAGTCTGACCCCAAATAGACTCACAAGGACAAATCCACACAGGCCCAAAGTGGCACTCAGGTAGTTTTGCAGATGGAGAAACTAAAGATCAGAGAGGGTGACTGACTTGCTTCGAGCCACACAGCTGATCAGTAGCAGAGCTGGGCACAGATCCAGCACTGACGTCAGCTCCGTGTGGAAGGCTGTCCATGCAATTCGGCCAGCACTTGGTGAGTGTCCCCAGGTGCCTGCCCCTGAGTCAGGTGTGCTGCATGCCAGGACCCCTGTGTCATCTGCTGGGATCAGCTCCCTTCAGCCATAAATTTTTTTTGAGACAGTCTCAAGCTGTCACCCAGTGTATAGTGCCATAGCATCATAGCTCACAGCAACCTCCAACTCTTGGGCTCCAGCATCAATTTTTCTATTTTTAGTAGAGACAGGATCTTTCTTTTTGCTCAGGCTGGTCTTGAACTCATGAGTTCAAGCAATCCACCCACCTCGGCCTCCCAGGGTGCTAGGATTACAGGCGTGAGCCACCACGACTGGCCTCAGCTGTAATTTTTGCCAGATAATCTCTCCTTCCCCCAACCCCGCTAGCGAGATTCTGGGATTCTTTCTACCTTTCCTTATTTGCTCAGACTAATGGTCTCCACCTTAGAAAACGTTCCAGCCACATCAGTCATGGCAGTAATGACCTAATTAGTGGGGACTGGGCTCCAGCAATTGATGTTACCGAGCTCTGTGCTCTGGGGCAGCGGGATGTGCTTGTACCTGTAGTCAGACAGATGCCGATTCTCATCTCCGTTGTGCCACTGATGTTCGTGTGACCTTGAGCAAGTACCTTCAAGTCCTGGAACTCAGTCCTCTCACTGTTCTTGCTGTCCAGGGCTGCCATGGAGATCTCACGACATAGCACCCTCACCCATGTGGCAGGCACCAAACAGACATTGCGTCTCTTCTCCTCCCTTCTGGCCCTTAGTCTTTGCCTGAGGCCTCCTGGCGGGGAGTAAGTGGAGAATTTGAACTCCCTCTAGCAAAATCAAAACCCTATGAAACAGGGCCCTCTTCTGTTGGTGATTTTGTACAACTACACAAAGCAATCCCTCCTTCCCAGTCTGGGCAGTGTGGGGGAGCAAGTGCCGCCTCGTTTCACCTGCGAACTGAAGAGTTAGGCAGAAAATTCCCCAAGCCCCAGTGTTCTCAGGCTCCTGCAAGGGAGGTAACTCCAGGCTGAAACAAACGCACGTGACGTCCCTGAGCACGGTGGCAGGCATGGGGACTGCATGATGGTCTGGCTTCTCCCAGCCTGGCCTGTCTCTTGCAGGTGGACAAGGAGAAGAAGCAGGTGACAGTGGAGGCCGGCATCCTCCTAGCTGACCTGCACCCACAGCTGGACCAGCATGGCCTGGCCCTGTCCAAGTAAGAGCCCCTCCCCCTCTCCCTGGGGCTGTCTGCCACCCCCTGCCCTGGCTGGACGCTCAAGCATCTGGCAGTGCCAGAAAGGCGCGCACCCCACACGCACCCCTCTCTCTGGGCTCCCGCTCTTTCTCCTCCCTGTGCCTGTCTCTTCCGCCGTGGGTTCAGGGGCTGCTGTGGGAATAGAAATGAGCTGAGTGTTAAATCACATTCTTGAACAGGGGGCAAGACAGCCAGAGCTTAAGTCTTTCTGAAAACTCAGCAATGAACAACACTGAGGATCCAAACACAGGCAGAGGCAAAACAAGGCCCCAGAAGAACAGAAGAGCTGGACACCTGAGCCACAGGGCTTCCTGCCTTGCCTGTCAATGCTGTACTTGTCCCCGTGTCCAACCTGGTGTCAATGATTGCTCCGGTTTAATATCAGGAGGCTTCCTTTGAGAGAGGCACCAATGTAGCCAAAGGCATAAATCTCTAACTGCGGGATTCCAACCATTAGAAACAGGTGACAGGTATTTTGGACAGTGGGGTAACAATCTCTTCCCAGTTGGAAATCACCCAGGAGAGCCAGGTTGTCCTCAGGTGGGGTGGTCTGACTGCTCCAGCTTGAGGCATCATGATTCCTTTATACTCTAGAAACTACCTATTCCAGCCTCTCTAAGGGTCACGGCTGAGCTAAGTAATGGAAATTTGGGACTAGGAGCCAGGTAGGAGAGAGCCTCACCTCTCCTGGGAAGCCTAACTGTCCCTCTTATTTCCCCTCCCGAGCACAGCCTGGGTGCGGTGTCAGATGTGACCGCAGGTGGCGTCATTGGGTCCGGAACACACAACACAGGGATCAAGCACGGCATCCTGTCCACCCAGGTGAGTCTCCTACTTCAACTACAGGGCACTGTAGTGCTGACTACTCCAGCACTACAGGGCCTCCAACCAGCCCAGGCCTCCCCCTTTGACGGGACTTGACAGGTGCCCCCAAGGTACATCACTGCCCTCTCTAAGCCACTTGCAGCTCCACATGCACCTCTCAGGAGCCTCCCTGCCACATGTCGGAAGGGATGGGTGGGAAGCGGTGCCATAGCCACTGAGAGGTCAGAGCCGAGCAGGGGACCAGGCTATCCAGGTTAGCTCACAAAGGGAGGGGCCGCAACAGGCTCCAGCACGTGGGCCTGGAGTCCCCACTGGGCCTTTGTAGAAAAATATTTCTTACACCCCCAAGATTCTAGTCTGGAGAACTGGTTAAGAGCACAGGTTTGCGACCAGACCTGGGTTCAAAACCTGGCCCTGCATTTAGGTCGGAGCCTAATTCCTCTGGACAGTTCTGTAAAAGCCCATTATCTAACATGGGGAGAATAATCCTCAACTCAGTACCTGAGCCAGCGTACGAGTATGTTAAGGGCGTGGAGGGCCAACACCTTCGACTTCCAATATTAAGAGGTGCCTCCTCTGGAGCAGACTGCTGGGCCCCCCTGTGCCAGCACTGCCATCCACAGCCGTGATGCCATTTCTCTCCCCTGCACCAGCCCACTCGCACTAGGGACCGTGTGGCCTCGGCCACTAGAGCAGGGACTTGGATTTCGAATCTCAGCTCCACCATTATTGTCTGTGTGACCTGGAACAAATCTCTACCTCTGCCTGCCTCAGTTTGCTCACCTGAAAAATAAAATTGCTCATGACAGCAAAGCAGGTGGGGCACTTAGAAGAGTGCACACAGTTAGTGCTCAATACATGCTTGTGCTAGGTGTTGCTTATAAGCCAAGGCCTTTTCCAAAGCCATGCTTTGTTCTCAGCATTGCCAGGGGCTGGGCCACATGGGTCCCCTCAGTTTCCCTTGGACTTACTGTTCTACCTTCTGCCGAGGCTCTGATGTGAGCATTGCTCACGGGTGACTTCTGGGTGCTGGGTGCCATGTGGTCCAGGCTCAAAGTAGCACTCACTTCAAAAGGAAACAGCCCAAAAGCAAGTTGAAGGGGTGTACTTGGTTTTTTATTTGTGTTTTTTGCACGCAGCGAAGGTAAACCAATTTCGCTGTGACTGCTCCTTAGAATCACTCTGCTTTGTCATCAGCCTTGTGTGTGTCCTCCCGTCACTCCTTGTCCCCTTCCTCCTTCTTCCACCACAAAAACCTTCAACAATCGCCAGGCAAGAGGGGACATCCCCAGGGGAAGGACCCATTCGTGAGCCTCCCACAGTAAGAAGCTTTGCTACAAAGCACAGAGAGACCTGTGGGTCCTGATGGCCTGGGGCCCTCCATGAACAACCTGGGGCCCGTCATTTCCTCCTTAAAGTGACAGTTCACGTGGCTGGACACAGCCCAGTGGTAACCGTGGGAAAGAGCCTGACGGCCACCCCTCTTCCCAAGATCAGGCTCCAATTCTAGCTTACTGTCCGGGACTGAGATCAAGTCAGTTTTTCAAAATGATCAGCAGAAGATGAAAGTCATTCTGAGTGGCCACAGATCAAATACATTAGAGATTTACTGGCTGCTTCTCTTAGGAAGCCCAGCTGAGCAAGCAAGGAAGCCTGGGCGGTGACAGGGCTGCGTTTCACACCTGGTGTCAGTGGCAGGACAAAGGGCAGGGGTTGACATCTTCAGTGCCCACTATCCCTGGGCGGTTAGCTGCACGCTTGACGTAGTCTCTTGTCGGATCCTCACGACACCCCCCTGAGACAGTTACTATTATTATCCCCGCTTTACAAACAAGGAAACGTGTTGAATCACACGCCCCAGGCCATACCCAGTCTGCACACAGAGTGCCCGTGCTTTACTGAGTCCTGGGTCCCGCTGCAGTGATTCACAGGCCAGCTCTCAGCCACTGCTCTGGCTCTTGGACAAAATCTAGTTTTTGTGAAAATCATTCTGATGCCCTCACCCCCACAGCCGGCCACCGTGCCCCATTTCTGCCAATTCCTCCTCTCTGGTCTTTGCTCACTATTAATCAGAATTAGTTCAGCTGTATCTGCTCTCTCACCCTGAGCACCCAGCTGCCAACTACACATGTCAAAAGCAATTCCCATCCACATTAGTAAGTGGCGGACTGTGAGACGTACTTAAGCCACAGGAGAGAGACTCTTCCGGAGGCAGGGCCAAGGGCAAAGACTCAGGAGTCAGTTGGCAGTTTCCCTCTGAGTGTTCTAGTCCTTGTGGAAACCCTGCGGTTGGGTGTGGCAGAGGAGCCGAATCTAGTTCTTCAAGTGAGCGGGTCCCCAGATATGGGAGGGGACATTTTGGCTGCTTCCACCAGGAGGAGCAGGCAGAGAGCAGCACGGGGGACCCTGGGTCCCGGCTGTGGCTAACCCACCCCCAGCTGCTCACACACCCTCGCTCTGCCTGCCCAGCACCTTCACCCCAGAGCTCATGGCTCCGTGAAGCCTCATCTCCTCTCAGAGTCCCCTAGCGGGGAAGGCTCACTGCATCCTGCCTTTTGAGGCCCACAGGAGGAGAGAGGCGGCAGTTCCAGGAGGACAAGCCATCAGGGCCTGTGTGACCTCATGCAGTGCTGGGCCCACCCAGACGGAGCCTCCCTGCCCACCTCCCCTTTCTCCCTTGAGACAGACCTCAGATTGTGTCAGTAGCCTGACTGGGAGGTTCTCCTGGGTCAGGTAACAAGGCACAAGTGACCCCTGGCCTCTGTCCCAAGAGCAAACAGGGAAGTGAGGGCAGTGTCCACAGGGGTTCTGAAGTGTGGCTCTTCCCTCACTGGCAGGTGGTAGCCCTGACCCTGATGACGGCCAGTGGGACCATCCTGGAGTGCTCCGAGTCCAGCAATGCAGATGTGTTCCAGGCCGCGCGGGTGCACCTGGGGTGCCTTGGGGTCATTCTCACCGTCACCCTGCAGTGTGTGCCCCAGTTCCACTTGCAGGAGACATCCTTCCCCTCAACTCTGAATGAGGTACCAGTCCCTGGCTCCCCACCACCCAGCCTCGGAAAATAAAGGGAGGACCTTAGCAAGTGGGCCCGACTCCACTGACAGCCCTCCCTGAATGGGGAGACGCTCAGCTCACCTTGCCACCCCTTCCTTGGCCCTGGGGATGCTATGGCCAGGTTAGTGAAGCTTGTTGAGAAGGTTAGTGAAGCCCAGATGACCTACAGGGGCTGGCAGAGGCATGAGGGGGAAAGGGTGTTGGGTGGGGACTTGCCACAGGAAATGGACCACCATGAGCTGACCCTGTGGAGGGTGCTCACTCTCAGCAGCACTGAGTCAGAGATTGTGCCTAGGGTAATAATGGTTCTTCAAGCAAGGTGGAAGGAGTCACTCTCAGGCTTGCTGGGTACCCAAGGTTACATGTAGGGAATTTAGGTCTGGATGATGAGAGGCGGGAAGGATGGCCTGTAATTGATAGCAGTGCCTTTGAAATGAATGAAACGTAGTGTTAGATGATGTGTCATAGATGGATGGGTGAATAGGTGGATAGATCGATGGCTGGTTAGATGGGTGGGTGAATGAATGGCTGGTTAGATGGGTGGGTAGGTGGGTGAATGGATGGACAAAAGGGTAGATGGACAGGTGGGTGAGTGGGCAGATGAGCAGATGCGTGAATAATGGATGATGGATGGATGGATGGATGGATGGATGGATGGATGGATGGACAGGTAGGTGGATAGATGAATGGATGAATGGGTAGATGGATGGATGGATGGATGGATAGATAGGTGGGTGGGTGGATGGATGGATGGATGGATGGATGGATGGATGGATGGAAAGATGGATGGATGGATAGGTAGGTGGATAGATGGATGGATGGATGATGGATGGATGGATGGATGGATGGATGGATGGATGGATGGATAGATAGGTGGGTGGATGCTTCTCGGCCTTTTGGCTAAGATCGAGTGATAGGTGGGTGGGTGGGTGGATGGATGGATGGATGGAAAGATGGATGGATGGGTAGATGGATGGATGGATGGATAGGTAGGTGGATGGATGGATGGATGGATAGATAGGTGGGTGGGTGGGTGGATGGATGGATGGATGGATGGATGGGTAGATGGATGGATGGATGGATAGGTAGGTGGATAGATGGATGGATGGATGGATGGATGGATGCTTCTCGGCCTTTTGGCTAAGATCAAGTGATAGGTGAGTGGATGGATGGATGGATGGATGGATGGATGGATGGATGGATGGATGGATAGATGGATGGATGGATGGAAAGATGGATGGATGGATAGGTAGGTGGATAGATGGATGGATGGATGAATGGATGGATGCGTAGATGGATGGATGGATGGATGGATAGGTGGGTGGATGGATGGATCGTGGATGATGGATGGATGATAGATAGTAGATGGGTAGATAGGTGGATGGATGGATGGTATGAAGCGGGTCTCAAGTGCCTGGAAGGAATCTATGGTCCCAAGTTCCTTG
>CAUYON010149888.1:0-21120 GCA_963573935.1 Arctocebus calabarensis
ATAAAATAAAATAGCCGGGCATTGTGGCGGGTGCCTGTGGTTCCAGCTACTCGGGAGGCTGAGGCAAGAGAATCGCCTAAGCCCAGGAGTTGGAGGTTGCTGTGAGCTGTGTGACACCACGGCACTCTACCGAGGGTGATAAAGTGAGACTCTTGTCTCTTAAAAAAAAAAAAAAGAAAGAAAGAAAGAAAAGGAAAAGAATTTAATCTCTAATAATAAGCTTTTATACTTACAGAGTCTCTCTGAGAAATCAAGAAAGGTATTCCGAATATTTCGGCAATGGGAATCTTTATGCTCATCCTGAAAACATTCCAGCCCCTTCCTGGAGAGAATGTGAATGGGAATGACTTTTTGAAAAATAAAATCTAAATCCGTTTTGGTCAACTGTTGCAAAGTTTTTCTCAGTTTTGATTTGATCCTAAGGAGCCCCTGCTTTTGAGAGCCAACCCTATGCATCTGACTGACAGGAGCCCCGTTTCCACCAGGAAGGGGGCAGGGTCAAGGACAGCAAGCCTACTCTGTGGAGGAGTACAGGGCTGTGGGACTAGATGGAGGACCAAGGGCCTGAACACCATTTCAGCATCTTCAGTCTGTGGCAGCGTTCTGAGGCTGCTTCGATCCCGGGAATATGACAGTGTGTGTTAATAAAGTATTTGTTAAGATTCTTACTGTTGGAGAACTATTTTTTCCCTTGCCGGTGGGCTGAAGAAAACTTGAATGGAACATTCGGTTTTTATTTGTGATTTCAGTCAAAGAGGTCTAATCTTTCTTAAACCAAAAGCAGGTTCAGCGCCTATAGCTCAGCGGATAGAGCGCTAGGCACATACACTGGGGCTGCCAGCCTGGGCCTGCCAAACAACAATGACAACTACAACAAAAAAAATAGGGGTGGCACCTGTGGCTCAGTGGGTAGGGCATCAGTCCCATATACCGAGGGTGGCAGGTTCAGACCTAGCCCCCAGCCAAACTGCAACAAAAAGAAATAGCCGGGCATTGTGGGTGCCTGTAATCCCAGCTATTCGGGAGGCTGAGGCAAGAGAATCTCCTAAGTCCAGGAGTTGGAGGTTGTTGTGAGCTGTGTGACACCACGGCACTCTACTGAGGGTAACAAAGTGAGACTCTGTCTCTATAAAAAAAAAAATAGCCAGGCGTTTTGGCAGGCACCTGTAGTCCAAGCTACTTGGGATGCTGAGGAAAGAGAATCTCTTAAATCGAAGAGTTTGAAGTTGCTGCGAGCTGTGACGCCATGACACTCTACTGAGAGTGACAATGAGACTCTATCTCAAAAAATGTATATATATTTTTAAAGAAGACAAGACATGCCAGGCACGATGGCCAACACCTGTAATCCTAGCACTCTGGGAGCCCGAGGCATTTGGATTACCTGAGCTCACAAGTTAGAGACCATCCTCAGCAAGAGCGAAACCCTGTCTCTTAAAAAAAATGCCAAGTGTTGTAGCAGGTGCCTGTAATCCCAGCCGCTTGGGAGTCTGAGACAAGAGAATTGCTTGAGACCAAGAGTGTGAGGTTGCTGAGAGCTATGACGCCACAGCACTCTACCAAGGGCAACAAAATGAGACTCGATCTCAAAAAAAAAAAAAAAAGGTAACATACATTATATTTCATCTATTTAATATTTTACATCACTAAAGAACAAAACTTTACATATTATAGCCAATAAAAATTAATACTATTATCTAATATTCTGAATATTATCTAATACCCTGCCTATTCAAAATTCATAATTGTTCAAATATGTTTTTAGGGGTTTTTTTTTGGTAAGACAAGATCTTGCTCTATTGCCTGGGCTAGATCACTGAGGTGTCATAGCTCATTACCAACTCAAACTCCTGGGCTCAGCCATCTTCTTCCTCTGGCTCCTGAGTAGCTGAGACTACAAGCGTGTGCCATAAGGCCTGGTTAATTTTTCTATTTTTAATAGAGACAATGCCTTGCTCTTGCTCAGTTTGGTCTGGAACTCCTGAACTCAAGGGGTCCTCCAGCTAACCCTCCCAGAGTGCTAGGGTGACAGGTGTGAGTCTTGGAGCCCAGCTAGGAATACGTATTGAGTGCATGAGTTTCCTTTTTTTCTTTGAGACAGAGTCTCACTTTGTCACCCTTGGTAGAGTGCCTTGGCGTCACAGCTCACAGCAAGCTCTAACTCTTGGGCTTAAGGGATTCTCTTGCCTTAGCCTCCCAAGCGGCTGGGACTACAGGTGCCCACCACAATGCCTGGCTATTTTTTGGTTGCAGTTGTTGTTTAGCAGGCTGGGCTCGAACCTGCCAGACTTGGTATGTGTGGCTGGTGCCCTACTCTGTGAGTTACAGCACTGAGCCTGCATGAGTTTCCTTTAACACTCTTTCACATGACATTCCTTCAACCCCAGCCTCTTATTCATCATTCTTTTTTTTTTTTTTTTTTTTTGAGACAGAGCCTCAAGCTGTCACCCTGGATAGAGTGCTGTGGCATCACAGCTCACAGCAACCTCCAATTCCTGGGCTCAAGCGAGTCTCTTGCCTCCGCCTCCCAAGTAGCTGTGACCACAGGTGCCCGCCACAACACCTGGCCATTTTTTGGTTGCAGCCATCGTTGTTTGGCAGGTCCAGGCTGGATTCGAACCCACCAGCTCAGGTGTACGTGGACTGGTGCCTTAGCCTGTTGAGACAGGCGCCGAGCCTCATCACTCATTCTTACAAATTGTTCCTATACATTTTTAGTTTGGTCTTTCTTAGAACCCATTCTTTTTGATTTGATTCTTTTTTTTTCCCCCCCTTTCATTAGATCCCTTAAAAGAAAATAATTGCTGGCCCAGCGCCTGTGGCTCAAGCGGCTAAGACACTAGCCACGTACACCTGAGCTGGCGGGTTCGAATCCAGCCTGGGCCTGCCAAACAACGATGGCTGCAACCAAAAAATGGCCGGGCGTTGTGGCAGGCGCCTGTAGTCCCAGCTACTTGGGAAGCAGAGGCAGGAGACTTGCTTGAGCCTACGAATTGGAAGTTGCTGTGAGCTGTGATGCCATAGCACTCTATCCAGGGTGACAGCTTGAGGCTCTGTCTCAAAAAAAAAAAAGAAAAAATTGCCTAAAATATTATTTTTGCTACTTTACTATGCATAAAGTTAGCATTTTTTTGTTTTGTTTAGATAGACTCTCGCTTTGTCACCCTTGGTAGTCATAGCTCACAGCAACCTTAAACTCTTGGGCTCAAGTGATTCTCTTACTTCAGCTTCCGAAGTAGCTAGGACTACAGGGGCCCGCCACAATCCCTGGCTATTTTTAGAGATGGGGTCTCACTCTGGCTCAGGCTGGTCTCCAACTCATGAACTCAAGCGATCCACCTGCCTTGGCCTCCCAGAGTGTTAGGATTACAGATGTGAGCCAATTTGCCTGGCCTAACAAAGGTAGCATTATAAGTCAGGATTCTAGGAAACTTTTCTACCTTTATTAGCCACATTAGATAGTTTATTGGTATGCTACATTACCTCTGTGTTTATTTGTCTCCCATCGGTGTGTAAAACTTCAGCACTTTTCTATCTACTTCTCAGGTTAGCACTTTTTTTTTGAAGCCCTTGGTCCCAGTGATCAAGACAGGTGGTGATGTCTTGGAGATCCCCTGGTATTCCAGATTATTCAAACCAGTCCTCCCAGTTTCAGATTCTCCTTTCATTAATTTTCTTCAGTAAGTCCTTTAGGACTTCCATGCTTTGTTTTAACAAAAGCTGCATTTCCCATCCAAGTAGATTGTTTTTATCAAGAAGACCAAAGCCCAAAGACATTAAATAACTAGCTCTTCCATATAAGCTAAAATGTTGCAGAGCTGCATTTAAATCCATCTTTCCCAGCTTTCTTTTCTTTTTGTTATAATACATCTGGGAATCTTCTTCAAGCATTGTGAATCTATGATTTTCCTTTCCGGAGCTCAGGGTTGAGATCTACAGTAGAAAGGAGTATCTTGCAACCATTCCTGAGACACTAGTAACCAGAAAAGAGTCTTTTTCCTGATTCGTATGAGATTTGCGTCAACTTGAATAGTCTTGGCATGTGGAACATTCTCTCTGGGGGCTTTCCTTATTTCCTCATATACTCAGACCAGTTGTGGCTGCCTCACAGCCAGCATTTGAATCCCTTCCATCCTATTCCATTTTAGCAACAAAAACAGCTGCAGGCACAGCTTGACCAATGACAAAAGTGCAAATACTTCCTCCTCAGTTTTCCGTTCTATTTTTAGTTTTATTCTTAGTCTGGGGTTTCTTTGGCTTTCTATAGCTGCTGTCTGGGTGAATTGACCCATGCCCTCAGAAGTGAATGCTGCATTTGAGCCTTTTAATTAGAGACTATTCATTCCTTCTTTATCCTGAGCTCTTTTCTCTTCATTGCTCCTTGGCTATAGTTGTGGTGGTTACTGTTTTTTTCACAGTGCCTCTCTGGTTGAATTGACTGTTATATAGCCTAAGCCAATTTAGGAGGAGAGGAAAAGAGAAACACAAAGACCTCTGGGTAAGACAGGTGGTCATGGAGATTTCATCGCTTATCCAGAAATTATCTAGATTCAGATCATTTTAATGATATACTTTTCAGTTTTCTATACTCAATTCTATCAGCTACCTATTGATATCCCAGTTGGAAGATACGGAGGAAAATCAACTGATTGTTTCCGATAGCAGGTCAGTAAGACCCCTCAAGGTGATAAAAGTAGGAACATCAAATGTGGGGCCAGGAAGAGACTCCCAGGTCACCTGCAAGGCCTTCACTATTCTCATGAGGAAACCAAGATCACAGAGAGAAGAAAATCATTTTTAGCCTTTGCCTATTTCCCAGTGAGTCCTGCCCAACCTAACTTGAACGAGAAAGACACACACACACACAAGAATATGTAGGTGGTAGTATGAGTTTCCAGCCATTCGGAAATGATAGCAAAGCAAACACCAGCTTGGGTCTGCCTCTTGGTAAGACATGAGAGGGAAGACAGGGGAAATAGTCTGACCAGGAGAACCCCTAAAAATTGATTTTACTACTACTACAATAGTTAGCATTGCATAACGGACTGTTTGCCAAGTTCTGGTGTAAGCACTTTACATATATTATCTAATTTAAGCCTCATTCTAATCCTACGAGATAGGAACAATTATTATCATCCCCCCTTTTTTTTGAGCTCTGACCACAAGGGCCCCCCACCTCTGGCTGGGAGGTGCGATGTGCAGATGCCCCTGGGCTACAAATGGCTTCCTGGAGTGGCTCCCATGACCCTCACGACAGCATTATGAGATTAGAACTATGGTCACCTTTCTAGCAACGAAGAAACTGCAGCACAGAGCTGTGCGGTGACTGACTCCCCCAGGTAGTCTGGCTTCAGAATTTCTACTACTTGCTGTCACACTGTGCAGGACAGAAACCTTAAAGATATGAGAGTGAGGAGGAAGGAAGAGCCTGGGGCTATTCCTGGAGCACCAATGATAAGAAAGCAACAGATCAGGGCTGGGAAGCAGGAGAGTGGGTCCGTGCCCTCCAAACCCAGGAGGCAGCAGAACGAAAAGAAAGAACAAGGAATGTGGGAGCAAACACAGGGCTGTGACCCCGAATTCCAGGCGGCACTATAGACCCGTATTTTTTTAAAACATGCTAAACAGCTTTCCAACTTGGGCCTGGCAGAATGGCTTCCGCAAAAAAGGATGCGAGAAGAAGGGCTGGTCTGCCATCAACGAGGTGGTGACTTGAAAATACACCATCCATATTCACAAGCACATCCCTTGGAGTGGGCTTCAAGATCCGGAAATTTGCCATGAAAAAGATGGGAACTTCAGAAGTGCGCATTGATACTAGGCTCAACAAAGCTGCTGAGGTACAGGCGCCAAGCCTATTATTCCTTTCCTTTTTTTTTTTTTTTTGCAGTTTTTGGCCGGGGGCTGGGTTTGAACTACCACCTCCAGTATGTGGGGCCGGCACCCTACTCCTTTGAGCCACAGGTGCTGCCCCTATTATTCCTTCCTTAACAAACGAGGGAAGCTAAAACATAAGCAAATTACTTTGCCCAGTGTCATATAGCCAGTAAGTGAGAGCCATCATTCAAATTTAGTCCGGTGGCTCGGGGACTGTAGCTCCCCAGCTAGAGCCACATACACCAGAGCTGATGGGTTGGAACCCAGCTCAGGTCTGCTAAACAACAATGACAACTACAACCAAGAAAATAGGTGGGCATTGTGGAGGGCATCTGTAGTCCCAGCTATTTGGGAGGCTGAGCCAAGAGAATCACTTAAGCCCAAGAGTTTGAAGTTGCTGTGAGCTAATGAGTGCTATAGCACTCTACAGAGGGCGACTAGTGAGATTCTGTCTCAAAAAATAAAAACAAATTTAGTCCAGTCTACCTTCAAAGCCAGTGCTCCTAACACCCTACTATCTGCCTCCAAACCAAGGATATCATTCAGAAGTGGAAAAAATATACAAGTGATGATGTTTAATAGTTGAAAGCAACTTAAACCCTTAATAGTTCATAAAGTGCACAGAGTATAGATTGGTAGAATATAATTCAAACCATTAAAATGATTATATAGCAGTGTGGGGAGTTGTTTGTGTTTTTTAATACTTTAACCTTGGAAAACAAACATGAAGACAATTTAAACATGACTAGATGAAAATCTGAGAAAATGGGCTCGGCACCTGTGGCTCAGCAGGCTAAGGCGCCAGCCACGTACACCTGAGCTGGCGGGTTCGAATCCAGCCCGGGCCCACCAAACAACAATGACGGCTGCAACCAAAAAATGGCCGGGCGTTGTGGCAGGCGCCTGTAGTCCCAGCTACTTGGGAGGCAGAGGCAGGAGACTCACTTGAGCCCAGGAATTGGAGGTTGCTGTGAGCTGTGATGCCATGGCACTCTATCCAGGGTGACAGCTTGAGGCTCTGTCTCAAAAAAAATAAAAAAGTGCTGGGCGAGATGGCTCATGCCTGTAGTCCTAACATTCTGAGAGGCAAAGGCAGGTGGATTGTCTGAGCTCAGGAATTTGAGACCACTGTGAGCAAGAGCGAGACTCCATCTCTAAAAAAAAAAAAGCCTGGGTGGTGCCTGTGGCTCAAAGGAGTAAGGTGCTGGCCCCGTATGCCGGAGGTGGTGGGTTCAAACCCAGCCCCAGCCAAAAACTGCAGGAAAAAAAAAATAGCCTGGCTCAGCGCCCATAGCTTAGGTTTTAGGGCGCCAGCCATATACACTGGGGCTGGTGGGTTTGAACCCTGTCTGAGCCTGCTAAACAAACAAACAAAATAGCCAGGCATTGTGTCTGTAGTCCCCAGCTACTAGGGAGGCTGAGGCAAGAGGATCACAGCCCAGGAGTTTGAGGTTGCTGTGAGCTGTGATGCCACCGCACTCCAAAAGGGCAACAAAGTGAGACTGTCTGAAAAAAGAAAAAATAGCTGGGCACTGTGGCAGGCACGTTTAGTTGCAGCTACTTGGGAGGCTGAGGCAAGAGGATCACTTGTGCCTAGGAGTTTAAGGTTTCTGTCAGCTTTGATGACACAGCACTCCAACAGGGCGACAAAGTGAGACTCTATCTCAAAATAAATAAGGAAGTCGGCGCCTATAGCTCAATGGCTAGGGTGCCAGCCACATACACCAGAGGTGGCGGGTTTGAACCCAGCCCTGGCCTGCCAAATACCAATTATCACAACAAGGACAATTACAACCAAAAAATAGCTGGGTGTTGTGGCAGGCACCTGTAGTCCCAGCTACTTGGGAGGCTGAGGCAAGAGAATCACTTAAGCCCAAGAGTTTGAGGTTGCTGTGAGCTGTGACGCCATAGTACACTACTGAGGGCAACAAAGTGCAACTCTGTCTCAAAAAAAAAGCAAAACAAAATAAAAAGAAGGAAATTGGTTGGGTAAGGTGGCTCACAAAAAATAAATAAATAAATAAATAAATGAAGGAAATTCTGCTATGACTAGAACATGAATAAACCTTGAGAACATTCTGATAAGTAAAATAAACCAGTCACAAAAAAGACAAATATTGTGTGATTCCACTTGCATGAGGTATCTAAAGTAATCCAACTCAGAGCAACAGAAAGTAGAGAGTGGTTACTGGGGCTTTGGGGTAGGGAGAAATGGGAAGGAGCTGTTCAATGGGTAAAGAGTTTCAGTTTTGTAAGATGAAAGTTTTAGAGCTCCATTGCACAAAAATATTCATATAGTTAACACTACTAATTGTACTCTTAAAAATGGCCAAGATGGCAATTTTTTTTTCCTTGTTTTTCAAAATTAAAAAAAGGAAATAGGCAGCACCCTAGCTCAGTTGGCAGGGCGCCAGTCACATACACCTAGGGTGTATGGGTTCAAACCTGACCTGGGCCTGTTAAGCAACAATGACAACTGCAACCCAAAAATAGCCGGGTGTTGTGGCGGGTGCCTGTAGTCCCAGCTACTCGGGAGGCTGAGGCAAGAGAATCACCTAAGCCCAGGAGTTGGAGGTTGCTGTGAGCTGTGACACCATGGCACTCTACCCAGGGCAACAAAATGAGACTCTGTCTCTAAAAAAAAAAAAAAAAGAAAAGAAATGGCCATATACCATCTATCATATCTATTGCCACCAACTTTTTATACATATAGAATAAGACAGACCACCATGTAAATTCCATCCCCTAATCCTTTTGCCTCTAGGTGTGGCAGCACCCTTCATCATCCCTTTTCCTTCTGTTGATGTGTCTAATTAGATCTTTGCTTTGAGACCCTCTAGCTGTATCATGGCCTTGGTCTTTCATCAGTTTCAGTTGTTCCTTCATTAACATGGGAAGAAAATGGCTGTAAATCCACAAGTGAGACCTTTCTTCTGTAGGTCCAGAGAAATTAAAGAGAATGTGTGTGTGTCAAGAGAAATGTGCAGGCTGGGTGAGGTGGTTCACATCTGCAATTCCAGCACTTCAGGAGGCCAAAGTGGGAAGATTGCTTGAGACCAACAGTTAAAGACCAGCTCAGGAAACCCATCACTACAAAAAAAAATTTAAATTATCTGGGCGTGGTGGCACATGCCTGTAGTGCCCAAGAGTCTTGGGTGGGAGGATTGTCACAATTACAGTGATCCATGTGACTTAGCCAAGCAAAGTGGCTCACACTTATAATCCTCCCACTTTGGGAGACTGAGGCAGGAAGATTACTTAAGGTCAAGAGTTCAAGACTAGGCTGAGCTAGAGCTAGGCCCCATCCCTACAGATAAATAGAAAAATTGAGCACAGTGACACATATTTAGAGTCTCAGCTACTCAGGAGACTGAAGTAGGGGGATCATTTGAGCCCAGAGTGTGAGGTTGCAGTGAGCTATGATGATATGCTCCTGCACTTTACCCAGGGCAGCAGAGCAAGACCCGGTCTCCCCCCTCCCCCGCCCCCAAAGTGACTTATTAGATATTAAGTGACTAGAAAATCTCCCTTACTTTTTTGTTTTTTTTTTTAAGAGACAGAGTGTCATTTTGTCACCCTCAGTAGAGTGCTGTGGTGTCACAGGTCACAGCAACCTCCAGCTCTTTGGCTTAGGTGAGGCTCTTGCGTCAACCTCCCAAGTAGCTGGGACTACAGGCGCCCACCACAACGCCCAGCTATTTTTTTGTCGCAGTTTGGCCAGGGCCAGGTTTGAACCTGCCACCCTCGTTATATGGGGCCGGCACCCTACTCACTGAGTCACAGGTGCTACCCAGAAAATCTCCCTTTCTATTTTTTCTTTTTCCTTTCTTTTCTTTCTATTATTTTTCTTTCTTTCTTTCTTTCTTTTTTTTTTTTTGAGACAGAGCCTCAAGCTGTCACCCTGGGTAGAGTGCCATGGCATCACAACTCACAGCAACATCCAACTCCTGGGCTCAAGCAATTCTCCTGTCTCCGCCTCCCAAGTAGCTGAGACCACAGGCGCCTGCCATAACGCCCAGCTATTTTTTGGTTGCAGCCGTCATTGTTGCTTGGCGGGCCTGGGCTGGATTCAAACCCGCCAGCCCAGGTATATGTGGCTGGTGCCTTAGCCGCTTGAGCCACAGGTGCCGAGCCACCCTTTCTTAAAGAGCATGCCATCTGCTAAGTTTCCAAGAGCTAGGGTAAATCAATCATTGTAGCCAACTTCAGATTGAAGGTCGGTTGTATGGCCTTGGTGCCAAGCAGGAATGCCAGCAGTACCCACCAGAGCCACTAGATGCCCCTAGTGTTCCATGTCTAACTGCCTTTCCTAGCTTGACTTGCAGAGAGGAGACATTCATCATTCTTTGTCCTTATTTTGTTACAGGTTTCTCTCCTAACCCCACTTAAGCTCCTTGAGGCTGAAGCTGCTTGGTTACTATCACAGGCTTGTCTAGAAAGAAAAACTGAAAGCCCTGAGATAGGAGAGAGAGTGGAGAGAATGGATAGTTATTGAATAACTAAAGAAAGAAAAAAAAAAAAACCTCTCTAAATTTCAGGTCAAGGCTCAGCGCCTGTGGCTCAATGGGCTAAGGTGCCAGCCACGTACACCTGAGCTGGCAGGTTCAAATCCAGCCTGGCCCGCCAAACAACAAAGACAGCTGCAACCAAAAAATGGCTGGGCATTGTGGTGGGCACCTGTAGTCCCAACTATTTGGGAGGTGGAGGCAGGAGACTTGCTTGAGCCCAGGAATTGGAGGTTGCTGTGAGCTGTGATGCTACAGCACTCTATCCAGGATGATAGCTTGAGGTTCTGCCTCAGAAAAAAAAAAAAAAAATTTAAGGTCAAGGTTAAGACCCTGCATCCAGGAAGAGAGGCACTAGTAGTAAGGATAATAACCAAGCTGAATAGAAAATCAGCAGAAAAAGAATCCCAGGGGAACATAAGCCACTGGCAGCCATATCAGCACATGAGAAAAGCATGGAGGCAGCCCTCCCAAGGTGTTATCCTTGTACCCAGCCTCCACAGCACTTGGGGTTGGGCCACCCCAGGCCAACCCACAAAGGTAGGCAAGCCACTAATGAGGGGCACAAGTGATGTGTCATTGTGGCCACAGTGCAGCCCAGACCCAATAGATGATCCTTTTCTTGTGAGGATTCCAAATTCTGTGACTAATTAACCCTGACTCATCATAGCACTAAACACACAAAGGTCATTATCTCCATTAGATCGAGTGGGGAAACTGAGGTGTGGAGTGGGGAAGCAGCTTTGCTCCATTACTCAGTAGCACCAGGTCACAAGTTTATCACTGCTCCTCTCAAATGCTCTAAGCTGCCCTTGATAACCAGAAAGTAAACACTTTCAACAGGACTGTCCAGTGGCGGTGGGAAAGGGGGGCTTTCCTTAGTGCTGTCTGCATGTGGGCCAGAGCCAGAGAACTGAAAACTCAGAGTTGCAAAGACTATTTGGCCTAACCCCTCAAAGTCCATAGGAAGAGTCTGAAGGCCAGAGTGAATAGTGACAGCCAAGATCATACAGTGGATTGTGGCATCCAGGCCTCGAATCCTGAGGTTTCACACTTGGTCCCCTAATTGCACTACAGTCATGATAACAGAGCAGAAGAAAGGCAATGACCCTGAGGGTTAAGAGCACCAGCTGTGGGTCAGACCTGGCATCCACTGGTCACCAGCTGTGTGCTTCTGAGTCAACTACTCAGAGCCTAGGGAGGTTTGTTTGTTTTGAGATAGAGTCTCACTCTGCCGCCCTGGGTAGAATGCCATGGCATCATCATAGCTCACAGCAACTTCAAACTCTTGGGCTTGAGCAATCCTCTTGCCTCAGCCTCCTGAATAGCTGGGACTACAGGCACCTGCCACAATGCCCAGCTAATTTTTTCTATTTTTAGTAGAGATGGGTCTCGCTTTTACTCAGGCTGGTCTCGGACTATTGACCTCAAGCAATCTACCTGCCTCAGCCTCTGAAAGTGCTAGGATTACAGGTGTGAGCCACCGTGCTGGCAGAGCCTACTGTTTTTTTTATCTGTAAAATGAGCATAATACTAGTAGCAATGTCACAGGGATATTTTGAGAATTCAGTAAGATACATGAAGTGCTTAGAACAGTGCTGGCATGTGGTATGTGCCCAGGAAATATTAGCTGTTCGTTCTTTACTATTTTAGTGATGCTGACTTGGTGATCCTTAGCTGCACACCTAGACACTCAGCCACCTTCTTGGCTGAAACCCAGTCATCTCCAGCTTGTTTGTCTTTTGGTTCTTCCAAAGAAAGGCAGCCCCGAAACAGTAGGTGCTAGGACCAAGGAGAAGAGACATACCAGAATCCCCTCACCAGATTGTCTTTGCTCTCAGTAGGGCTCCTTCAGCCCAGCAGCCTCCCTGCCATCACAGGTGCTGGTAGTTCAGGTCCAAGCCCAGCTTTAGAAGCATCAGGAAGCACCTTGGGCAACGAGTCACAAACCATGATAACCACATTCCTATCAGTTTCCTTGGGCCAGGCCACCCTCAGGAGGTGATGATACAGCAATGACAGCAAGGCTAATTACAGGCATGACCTGCTGGGTTGGGAATCCTGGCTTGTTTGTCCAGCACAGTGTACCTGAGTCATCCATCCTGGAACCTGCAGCCACCTGGGCCTGGAGCTGGACCAGGAGTCTGCCAGGAGTCTGGAATGCCTTCTGCGGGCCAAACCTGGCTCGTGCCAGCACTCCCTGCATGTTCTCTCCTCAAAGAGCGGGTCAAGGCAGTTTGGCTTCATAGATGTAGCTACAAACTGAATGAAGGACCTGGTGGGGCCTGACAACAGCCAGGCTCCAGGTCTGTTCTGAAATGAGTAAAATGAGTGCTGAGCCTCAGTCTTTGGAAAATCACATCCATGGGCCAGGCGTGGTGGCTCACGCCTGTAATCTCAGCACTCTGGGAGGCTGAGGCGGGTGGATTGCCTGAGCTCATGAGTTCAAGACCAGCCTGAGCAAGAGTGAGACACCGTCTCTAAAAAAATAGCCGGGCGTTGTAGCGGGCACCTGTAGTCCCAGCTACTTGGGAGGTGAGGCTAGAGATCTCTTAAGCCCAAGAGTTTGAGGTTGCTGTGAGCTATGACGCTATGGCAACAAAGTGAGACTGTCTCAAAAAAAATAAAAAATAAAAAGTATGGCTCGGCACCTGTAGCACCCACACACATACAAGGCTGGTAGGTTCGAACCTAGCCCGGGATAGCTAAACAACAATGACAACTACAACAACAACAACAAAAATAGCCAGGCATTTGGTGGGTGCCTGTAGTCCCAGCTACTCAGGAGGCTGAGACAAGAGAATCGCTTAAGCCTAAGAGCTTGAGGTTGCTGTGAGCTGTGATGCTATGGCACTCTACTGAGGGCAACATAGTGAGACTCTATCTAGAAAAATAAATAAATAAATACATAAAAATTACAATAGAATTGGAAAATAGTTTTTTCAGAGGTATAAAACATGAGAAAGAAATTCCCCTGCTCCTTCTGACCCTTGAGGAGATTTCCTCAGGAGTGACTACCTCTGGCACAGTTGGCCAAGGAGACACCTATGAGTGGGACAGGACACACAGGAAGCAATGTTTTAGGACAGTAATCCCATAGGAGGGTAGCACTCTCCTCTTTCAAGAAAGAGAGCTGAAGAGTCCCCATGAAATGAAGGACCGGCTGGGGCAGCTGGGGCGATTACATCGGGCCCTACCTCCCCTCAGCTGTGTTGCCTCGTCTCCCTCTCCTGGGCAGCCTGTGCCCTGTTGTCACCCACAGCTCTCAGGTTCCAGGATGTGAGGAGGACAGACGATCCCTGAGGGAAGGGAGAGGCGGGAGGGTGGAGAGAGACCTAGTTCTGGCCCTGCTGACTAAAACATGACCTCAGTGCCATAATGACCGGCTTTCTGGTTAGCATGCTGACCTAGGGTGCCTCCTCACCCAGACCTTCAAGATGGCTTCACGCTGGGTGTTGTGGCTCTTGGTAGACTGGAAGCAGTCCTGGGCTGTGTTTAGCAGAGGTTGGCCAGCTGTGGCCCCCAGTGCTCTTCACCCCTTAAAGAAGGCCTCATGGCTTGACTCCCCCAGGGCAGAGCCTGGAATCTGAGGGAAAACTTGGGACATAGGGTCTAAATAGCAGGACTGAGTACATGAAAACTAAATGACAATTTAAAAATGAAAATATCTTTGCATGAAATATCTTATAACAGTGAAATTGCTTTCTCTGTTGTCTTGTAATTTCTTTTGAGGTGAAACTTAAGTTTTTGTGTGAGTAGTCCTATTCTACCTATCTTGAGTGTCTTGCTTGTACTGCATCACATTATACCTTTGTTTAATTCTTAATGAACTGTTTACTTGTTCAAAAAGAAAAAAAAGAGTAAGAGTTTGACCTTCTCTGCCTTTAATTCCTTCACTTGCCTGTTTATGTGTTTGCTAGAACTTCCAGCACTATCTTGATATAGTAGTGGCTATAGAGGACAACTTTGTCTGATTCCAAACCTAAGTGGAAAGGTTTTCAGTTTTACTCCATTCATTATAATATTAGCTGTGGTTTTCTCACGAATGACTTCAGTCAGATTAAGAAATATGCCACCAAGGCCTATATTCTTGTGTATTCTAAATAGAAAAGGATTCTTAATTTTATCTAATGCTTTTTCTGCATCTGCTGAGAGGATAATATGGTCTTTGTTTTTGCTTCTACTGACATGGTGAATTGTGTTTATGAACTTGTGTATGTTAAGCCAACCTGGCATCTCTGGGATGAAACATACTTGATCATGATGTATGACTTTTTTAATGATAAACTGTAATCTATTGGCTAGGATTTTGTTGAGAATTTTTTCATCAATATTCATTAGTGAAATTGGTTTGAAATTCTCCTTTTTAGTTCAGTCTTTTCCTGGTTCTAGTATCAGGATGATGTTTGGTTCATAGAAAGTGTTGGAGAAAATGCCTTCCTCCTTAATTTTCTGAAATAAATTCTGCAGTATGAGTATAAGCTCTTCTTTGAAGGATTGATAGAATTCTGAAGTGAAGCCATTTGGACCAGGGGATTTTTTTGTTGGGAGATTTTCTTATTGTTTCTTCAATATCAGTTCTTGAAATTGATCTCTTCAAGAGATGTATTTCTTCTTGGTTAAGGCTAAGGAGAGGATATGATTCCAGGTATTGATCCATTTCCTCCACATAGTCAAATTTCTGGGCATAGACTTTGTTGTAGTACTCAGAGATGATCTCTTGTATCATTGTGGCATCTGTTGTTATTTCTCCTTTATCATTTTTGATTGAGGTTATTAGAGATTTTCTTTCTATTTCTAGTTAATCTTGCCAAAGATTTATCAATTTTCATTAATCTTTCAAAAAATAACTTTGTTTTGTTAGTTTTCTGAATGAGTCTTTTGTTTTCAAATTTCATTAATCTCTGATTTAATTTTGGTTATTTCTTTTCTTCTCCCAGGATTGGGAATAGTTTGTTCTACTTTTTCCAATTCAATAGATGGTTTATGAATTTACTGATGTGCTCTCTTACTGTTTTTAAATGTAGGTGTCTAACACGAGAAATTTCCCTCTTACATCTGCTTTTGCTGTAACAGACAGGTTTTGGTAACTTGTGTCTTCATTGTGGCTATGGTTGAGGAATGTAATAATTTCTTCTTTTGTCCTTCCTGAACCCAATTATCATTCAGCATAAAGTTGTTTAATTTCCAAGTCTTTGTGTGTGGATGAACATATTTGTTGGAGTTGAGTTACACCTTTATTGCCTTCTAGTCTGAGAAGATACAAGGTATAATTTCTATTCTTTTAATTTTGCTGAGGTTTGATTTGTATCCTAAGATGTGGTCTATTTTGGAGTATGTACCATGGGCTGACAATAAACATGTATATTCTTTGGCTGTGGAACAGCGTATTCTGTATATGTCTACTATTTCATTTGTTCTGGGATCACATTTAAGTCCTTTCTTTAGTTTCTGTTCAGAGGATCTATCCAGTTCTGGCAGAGGGGTGTTAAAGTCCCTGACTATTATGGGATATCATATTGCTCAGACCCATCACAATCTGTTTCATAAATCTGGGAGTATTTACATTGGGTGCACAAATATTTAAAATTGACATGCCTTCTTATTTTATTGTACTTTTTGACCAGTATAAAGTATCCATCTTTGTCTTTCTGAACTTTAGTTGCTTTAAATCTGTTTGTATCTTAAAATAAGATTGACTCCTCCTTGCTTCTAAATTCCATTTGGTTGAAATATAGTGTTCCATCCCTTAACTCCGAGTCTTGATTTGTCCTTCAAAGCTAGGTGTGCCTCGTGGAGACAGCATATGAATGTTTTGTGCTTCTTTTATCCAGTCAGTCACCTGTGTGCTTTTATTGGTGAATTCAGTCAATTGACATATATTGGGAGAACTGATAAATTTGGTGGATTTCTATCCTATTCTATTATTTGGTGAAAGTCCAAACTATATTGCGTAGTTTTATCCATTGTTCCATTGTGGAAGGTAAGTTTTGACCTTTAGTTTCTGGGTGTTTACTTTGCTGGTAGTCCATTTTAATGATCAGTGTTGAGAATAGGAATAAGTATTTTTTGTAGAGCTAATCCTGTGGTGAATTTCCTCACTGCTTGTATATCCACAAAAATTTGATTTCTCCATCAATTTTGAAGCTTAGTTTAGCAGGATACAAAATTCTGGGCTAAAAGTTTTTTTTTTAAATAATGTTGAAGGATAACCATGTTCTTCTGGCTTAGAAAGTTTCAGTTGAAAACTCTGCTTTTACCCTAATGGCTCTGCCTCTGAAGGTCTATTGGCATTTACTCCTAGCTGCTTGTAGAATTTTTTCTTTCATCTGGACTTTGAACAGGTTCATTAAAATGTGTCTTGGAGAAGCTCTGTTTGAGTTGAGGTAACTTGGGGTTCAATATCCATCTGAAAGGAGTATGTCTGGGTCATTAGTAAAACTTGGGAAGTTTTCATTTATGATCGATTGCAGTATGGCTTCCATTACTTTGGGACAATCTTCTTCCCTTTCAAAAATCCTTATTATTCATAAGTTTGAACACTTCATGGAGTTCTGTACTTCCCTAAGACCCTGTTCTGCTTTCTCTCTCTTCTTTTCTACCTCTTTGACTACCTGGGTTAACTCAAAAACTTTATCCTCTAGCTCTGAGGTTCTTTCTTCTCCATGGTCTACCTATCCTTTGATACTTCCTACTAAATCTTTACATTCCTTCATTACCTTATTCATTTCCTTAAGGTCCACCATATCCTTTCTATATTCTACATATCTCTCCTGCCATTTTGGTTTTGTCTTTCCATTTACCCATTCATTTATTTCATTGTTTTCATCATCCATATTTTAAATTCCCTTTCTGTTAATTCCATTACTTTTTTATAGGTGGAGTCTTCTGCAGTAGCTTCTTCATGGTCCCTTGGGGAAGTTCCTGTTTTGTTTTTCATGTTGCCTGAATTTTTCTTTTGGTTCCTCCTCTTATTTTCTGTCTTCTTGTTCACAGCTTGATCTCCTTTTTCCTGCTCACTTCCTCCTTTACTTCAAATTAAATTGTCTCAGAGCTTAGGTCTTGAAGTTGTCTCTTCCTGAGCAAAGCCAAACTTTTCCTTGTGGCCAAAAACCAGGAGTGCTTACTCAGGATGACAGTATGTTGGAATACGTCATTGAGACACTACATGATGCTATGGGGTTTTTAGGAGACAGCATAGCCAGAGTCCTCTATGTTCCTTATTCCAAACTTAGTTGCTTTCGGTGATCACCTGATTGTTTCCTCTGCATTCAGACGCTGTCAGGTTTAGATCTTAAAGCACACACAAATCCGTAGGGGCAGGTCTCACAGGTCCCCCTGCCTCCAGTTCCTGTGTGGTGTATAAGTTCTTCTGCCAGTTCCAAGAAAGTGAAATACCTGAGAATGTATTCAACAAAGGATGTGAAGGATCTCTATTAAGAGAAATTTGAAACCCTGGGAAAATCAACATCTTTGTCCATACTATCCAACACAATTTCTATCAAAGTATCAAAGTCATACTTTGGAAATCTTAAAAAAATATTACTTTATTTCATATAGAAATAACACCAAGATGCCAATACAATTTTAAGAAATAAAAAACAAATCTGTAGGTGTCACATTACCAGAATTCAGGTTAGATCATATGTATATAGTGATCAAAACAGGATAGTACTAGCACAAAAATAAAGATACAGGTCTATGGAATAGAATAGAGGATGTAGAGTTTAACCCAGCAAACTGGTTAACATAGACTTCATGGCATTTTCTTAGTTGTTGTGTTAAGACATTTATATTCTACACTTAATAAATTTCACATGTACCCTTGTAAGATGAACCACAGGTGTGGTCCCACCAATTACCCTCCCCACACCCATCCTCTCCCTTCTTCTCACCTCCCTCTTCTCTTTCCTCATATTCATGGGCTATAATTGGGTTATAGCTTACATATGAAAGGTATAAATTGATTTCATAGTATAACTGAGTACATTGGATAATTTTTCTTCCATTCTTGAGATATTTTGCTAGGAAGAATATGTTCCAGCTCCATCCATGTAAACATGAAAGAGGTAAAGTCTCCATCTTTCTGAAAGGCTGCATAATATTCCATGGTATACATATACCACAATTCATTAATCCATTCGTGGATTGATGGGAACTTGGGCTTCTTCCATGACTTAGCAATTATGAATTGGGCTGCAATAAACATTCTGGTATAATTATCTTTGTTATAATGTGATTTTTTGTCTTCTGGATATATACTTAGTAGAGAAATTGTAGGATCTAATGACAGGTGTATTTTTAGATCCATAAGTGTTATCAAAATATCTTTCCAAAAGGAATGTATTAATTATAAATCACTCCAGAAGTATATAAGTGTTCCCTTTTCTCCACATCTACGCCAACATCTCTGGTTTTGGGATTTTGTCATGTGGGCTAATCTTACTGGAAGATGATATCTCAAAGTAGTTTTGATTTGCATTTCTCTGATGATTAAGGATGACAAGTATTTTTTCATGTGTCTGTAGGCGGTGTGCCTGTCTTCTTTGGAGAAGTTTCTCTTCAAATCCCTTGCCCACCTGAGATGGGGTCCCTTGTTCTTTTCTTGATAATATGTTTGAGTTCTCTGTGGATTCTGGTTATTAAATCTTTGTTGGAAACATAACCTGCAAATATCTTCTCCCATTCTGAGGGCTATCTGCTTGTTTTACTTGGTGCATTTTTAGCTGTGCAGAAGGTTTTAGTTTGATCAGGTCCCAGTAAGGTATTTTTGGTGTTGCTTCATTTGCCTGGGGAGGGAGGTCCTCTTCATTAAATATTCACCCAGGCTGATTTCCTCAAGTGCTTTCCCTGCACTTTCTTCTAGTATTTTTAGAGTTTCATGACTTGAAGTTTAAATCTTTAATCCAGTGAGAGTCTATCTTAGGTAATGGTGAAAGGTGTGGGTCCAGTTTCAGTCATCTACAGGTCGTCAGCCAGTTCACTCAGCACCATTTGTTAAATAGGGAGTCTTTTCCCCACTAAATGTTTTTAATTGGCTTGTCAAAGATCAAATAACAGTAAGTAGATAGATTCATCTCTAGAACAGTAAGTAGCTGGGTTCATCCCTAGAAACGAACAGTTCTCTATTCTTTTCCGTAAATCTACCTCTCTGTTTTTGTACCAGTACCATGCCAGTCTCTCTCTCTGGGCAACCTGGGGAGGCCTGGCAGCTTCTCTGGAGGTGGCGGCTGGCAGAACAGATCTGGAACAGAGCACAGGCTACCAGAGTAAAGGGTATGCTTGAGGTGGAACTGGCCTGGGTGGACCATGGGGATTAGAATATGTGCACAGAGACAGCAGATACCCAGGTTGGGGCTGACCCAGAGGACTGCTTTACTGAGCTTCAGATGCACCCGGCCCTCAGGGGATCAAAGATGAGACAAAGGGGGAAAATAGCCAGGACAGAAACAAATTCACTGAAGTTGTTCTGTTCTGTTAACAGTATCAATCAGGGACAGGCTGGAACTGAGTGAATCATTCCAGCCCCTGTCAAGCATCCAAGGATGCAAGGCCTCACCTCCCCCTGCTAAGTAGAGCAGAGAGTGGCAGAGACTGGCAGCCTGGTTGAGGAGACTCAGATCTCCCTGTGACTCAGGAAGGCACATACCCCTGGAGCATCTGCTCATTGAAGGGAACTAGATCACAACCCTGTGGGGTTACCAGTGACTGGGTGTGAAAGAGGTGCAAAGTGGGAAAGGAGGCATCAACTTTCCCAGGCTAATTTATTTTTTGGGGGGGCGGGGTCCTTCTGATCTCTCAGAGCAGTGGAATGAATTATACTAGAGTTGCCAGCAGACCTCAGCTACCCACTGGCCAGAGACCTTTTGAACTATCCCACCTAAGGCCAGTGTTGACTGGGACTATTGATTGGGACCTCTTCAACTGGGCCAATCACCCAAGGACTAACCAAAGTGGTACCCTGGGTGTATGGTAGTGGAAGATTTGATTTTCCTTTTCCAATTGTTGCCTGTGGGGAGTGGGGTATTCACTACTGGTATTTCTCCACAGCTCAGACTTCAACCCAGAGTAACTGATTCTCTAGGGTAATACAGACCCTAGAGACCAGCTGAAAACAAGACAGAGTCACTCACCATACCAAGAAGATCCCCCAGTTTTCTATGCAGTAGCACTATCCATGTCCTGGAAAAACTCTGGGAACAGGCACAGATGTCAGTCCCAGCTTTCATGCAAAGGACTGGCCAATCACTATTCCTAGAACCCCCAACCCAACTTATCTTTATCAGCTCATCTGTGCAAAATAATCATGGGGAGGAATCAGTGAAAAAGCTCTGGAAACATGAACAACTAGAGCAGATCAACCTTCTCAAGGAACAATTCAGTAGACACAATTGAAGATCCTATGCAAAAACAGATAGCTGAGATGTCAGAAACAGAATTCAGAATTTGGATTGCAAATAACATCAATAAAATAGAGGAAAAGTTGGATTTAAAAATTCAGGGAGCATTTTAAAAATTGTCTCAAGAAGTCAAGGAATTCAAAGACAAAATAACCAAAGATTTTGACACATTGAGACAAGAATTTGCAGTCCTGAAAGATCTGAGAAATACAGTAAAATCCCTAAGTAACAGAATGGAGTAAGCAGAAGAAAGAATTTCTGATATTGAAGACAAAGCTTTCAAACACTCCCAAACATCCAAAGAGGAAGGAAATGGAGGGCAAACATGGATCATTTTC
>CAUYON010149890.1:0-10602 GCA_963573935.1 Arctocebus calabarensis
GTGGTGGGTGCCTGTAGTCCCAGCTACTTGGGAGGTGGAGGCAGGAGACTCGCTTGAGCCCAGGAATTGGAGGTTGCTGTGAGCTGTGATGCCACAGCACTCTATCCAGGGTGACAGCTTGAGGCTCTGTCTCAAAAAAAAAAAAATTTAAGTTCCAGTGTTATGTTAAATAGTCTTTGTTCTGGAAGCACATTAAATAGAAATCTTCTTTTGTTATTTCCTTTGGTTATTTCCCCATAATGGGATATGATAGTTCACCCATTGTGGACTTCTTAGTAAACATCATTGGCATTTTTCAGTTGGTTAGTTGATTGATAATATTCAGGTTATTATATCTATAGGAAAAGGCAGTCACTTCCAGTTATGATACAATGTCTATGTTTAGTTACTTTGTGCTCTGATTACATTTGGCCCAGTTTCTTGCTAGTTTTTAAGTTTAAAATTATAGCGTGTGCTTCTTTTTTTGTTTTCATATTAGCAGTACCTCATTGAGGAATATGAGATTACATAGGAACAGGAAAACCTGTTGGAATAATGTGCCAGTAGCGGATCTCTTTCTATATGAGAGTTATTAAATATTAAATGCATTTGTTCATCTTGAGAAAGTAAATTTGTGTCTTTTGCAGGTAGAATGAAAATCATACGTATTTATGAAGTGCTTACTAAATGCCAGAAATTGTGCTAAACAATTTACATGGATCACTTCACTTAATCCTCACAGTTACCCAATGAGATAAGGGTAGATGAGGAAACTAAGGCAGAGGGAGGCTAGACTAGGTAATTTGTCTAAGTCACAGCACTAGTAAGTGACAGTTAGAATTTGACTAAAGCATTCTGACAAGAAAGACTGCTCTAAGCTAATATAACCTAGGGGTTATGTGTATGTAAATACTGAGTTGATATTATAAGACTTTAGAGAAAACTAGGACTTTTCTTTTTTAAATTTTATATCAAAATAAAGTCTTGTTACATCTCCTCATTACCTGTAACCCAGGGAAGTCCTATCAGGAGCAAACAAGATTAGAATCCTTTTCCAATACCTTTTCTTAATACTATTAATAAATCCTGTCATCTAGTCTAGAGCTCCTGATTTACAAATAGCATGTTAAAATTTATATGCTTATTTCCAGAATGTTAGTTTAAAGGGAAACAACTTTTTCTAACCTTTTTTTTCTTTTAAATGTCTTTGAGTTAGAATGAAACAGAAATTGAACTGGGGAGCCTTTTGAGACAGGATTTCCAGGGATTGCATAATGAATTATTGCTACGTATTGGAGAACACTATCAACAGGTTTTCAATGGTTTGTCAATTCTTGCCTCATTTGCATCTAGTGATGATCCATATCAGGGCCCAAGAGATATCACATCACCTGAATTGATGGTAAGGAATATGGTCAGTAGATTTTTTTCCGTTTTTGTTTTTCTTCTTTGCAGCTTAATTGAAGAAACTGATTTTTTTTTTCTTTTTCATTTTCCAACTGGTAGAGATTTGGTAAATTTTAAGTTGATAATTGCTACTTTCGGAAAGATTGATTTAGGGCCAGGCATGATGGCTTATGCCTGTAATTCTAGCACTCTGGGAGGCTGAGGTGGATGGATTGCCTTGAGCTCACAGGTTCGAGACCCCATCTCTAAAAAATAGCCGGGCATTGTTTTGGATGCCTGTAGTCCCAGCTACTTGGGAGGCTGAGGCAAGAGAATCACTTGAGCCTGCAAGGTTCAGGTTACTGTGAACCATGATGCCATGAAACTCTACCAAGAACAACAAAGTAAGAATCTGTCTAAAAATTAAAAAAAAAAGGAAAGATTGATTTAAATTGTATGGTCAAGCTTGGCGCCTGTAGCTCAAGCAGCTAAGGCACCAGCCACATGTACCAGAGCTGGCGGGTTCGAATCCATCCCTGGCCCGCCAAACAACAATGACACCAAAAAATAGCTGGGTGTTGTGGTGGGCGCCTGTAGTCCCAGCTATTTGGGAGGCTGAGATAAGAGGATCATTTAAGCCCAAGAGTTTGAGGTTGCTGTGAGCTGTGATGCCATGGCACTCTACCCAGGGCAATAGCTTGAGGCTCTGTCTCAAAAAAAAAAAAAAATTAAAAAATAAATAAATAAATTGCATGGTCACAGTCAGGCATTAACAATATATGTTAGCATTGAAAAACATAGATTTTGAAATAGTTTCGGAAGATTTTATTTTTCACAGAGTAAAAATGTTTTAAAATATTTTTCTTCACTACTTTTAAACTCTACATATATTAGAAGATGTTTATAGTTCTCCCTTCACCCTATAACTTCTCCTTCTTTTTTTTTTTTTTTTTTGTATATCCACTCATAGGCTTTCTGTCCGTAAACAAGTACACAACACCTTTACTTTTCCTATTTTAATGTAATAATTTTTTTGTTTTGAGACAGAGCCTCAAGCTGTCACTCTGGATAGAGTGCTATGGCATCACAGCTCATAGCAACCTCCAATTCCTGGGCTCAAGCGAGTCGTCTGCCTCCGCCTCCCACGTAACTGGGACTATAGGCACCCGCCACAATACCTGGCCAGCTTTTGGTTGCAGCCATCATTGTCGTTTGGCAGCCCAGGCTGGATTCGAACCCGCCAGCTCAGGTGTACGTGGCTGGCGCCTTAGCCCATTGAGCCACAGATGCCGAGCCTAACTTCTTCTTTGGGATAGCAAACTAAACTTATCACTTCTAAATGTAATTTAATCCTTTGTTGGACTGAAGGGAAGTTCAAAGATATGTTATCCCTTTTTATCTTTTTCTGCCTTAAATTTATGCCAGAAATCACTTTATTATTTTTTTCTTTTCCTTCTTTCTTTCTATTTTTTAATTTTCAGACAGGGTCTTGCTGTAATGCCAAGGCTAGTCTATAACTCCTGGGCTCAAGCAATTCTGCTTCAGTCTTCTGAGTAGCTGGAATTTATTTTTCTTTTGATTGCCCTCATTCCTATAATAGACTTAAAAGATTATCCATAAAATATCTTGAGAGATGTTTCTATCTCTGCTTTCTCATTTCCCATTAAATGAATCCATTCTACTCTAGCTGTGTTCTCAATATTTTATGAAATCATCTTGCCAGGATCACTACCAGTCTTTCTACAATTAAATCCGTGATCACTTCTCTGTCTCTAGCTCAGTCAGCCTTTCAGTAGCATTTAACACACTTGATCCTTCCTCCTTGTGTGGCATTTATGATGCCACATTGTCTTGATTTTCTTTTTTCTTCACTCTTCACGCTTTCTTTTTCTTCTTTACTGGCTCTTTTCAGTAAAGAAGGATAATAATTCGAAGAAGATATCATTTACTTTATCCTCTAAATACTAGAATCATTTAGGACTATGTATAACTGTCTCTTTTTCCCCATCATCATTTTCTCCTTAAATTACCTTATTAGGTTTTTGTCTTTAGTATGATTTATGTTTTGCTGATTTTATAGTTAAAATTTTAGTCTGGCCGTCCCCTGAATTTTGAATTTGTGAGTTTGTAAAGGTTATGCCCTGGAAAGAAACAGCACACACAAAAATAGTTAAGTGAAAATAATTTGACAAAGGAGCTATTTTCAGTTTTACAGGCAATGTCAAGGATCCCAGGAACTACAAACAGTAGAAAACTTAATGTTCCCCTTAGTCCTGGGAAAGGGGAGGAAATAGTTTTACTGTAACCTGTTTGAAAGGTACAACCATAAAAGAAGAAGGAGTCCTTTCATTGTAGAGTGATACAGCTACTACCAGAACTACCTCAAAACATGGAGCAGGAAATATAAATACCCACCCTCTCTTCTTATCCTCTGTTCTCTTGGCGCTTCCTGTTGACTGAATTCAGTGGGGAATCTGAAGGCACAGGAACCCAAGTGATGCAATCTAGTAAGCCTCCCAGGCACAGAGAGGAGCAGAAGAGGGCAGAGAATGGATGTGAGGGTGGGAAGAAGCAAGCAACCTCATGGAAACAACCATTTCATCTTTCTCTGAAAGCCTCCTAACTACTCTTTCTTTTCATTCCTCTCTCTCTATGATTAATTATGTACACAGCATTTGGAGTACTCTTTACAAACTCTCATTCCCATGCTTAAATTGCTTCTGTGGTTTTACATTGTTCTTAAAATAAAATCTATGAGGCCATATATGTTCTGCCTACCTTTCTACTCTTATATTTTACTACTATTTTCTTCTTTTCTCCCTATGTCTCAGCATTGTTTCCTTTGTGTTTTGTATACATGCTAAGCTTTTCTGCTTCAGAGTCTTTGTAGGTAGTTTCTCTGCCGGAAATAATCTCCTGGATCTTTCTCATTCTTTAGATTTCAGAGTTTCCGGAATACCCTATCTAACCTTCCTTATCTCATTTCTTATTTATCATATGATCATGTTTATTTTCTTATAGCAATTATCATAACTTTGTTTACATGTTTACTTATTTAGTGTCTTTCGCTCATAATGGTCTAATGGGAGAGAATGACTTTGCTTATCTTGGATACCTGTACTCCAGCACAGTATTCAAGGCATACATAATGAATTTTGGTGAGTGGTAAATGAATGAACTAAAAAAATTGTCTAAATGCAAGAACTTTAAAAAAATTAGAGTGTTAACATGGATTGTGTGAGTGCCCTCTATGTGTATGTTTTATTTAAGAAGCGTAGGCTGGAATCATAACTTAGTGAATTGTGGCTTATTATTCCAAAGTTGAGTCTCAATTGAAATCAGAAGTTTGCAAGACAAAATATAATTTTAGACTTGAAACACAGATGATTTTCTGTGCTGGACAAGAGAAAATTTGATCCCAACATCTAATCTGGAGAACACATAGGACACCTAACTAGCTCCTCTCTATGTATAGTAGTATATTCCCTTCTACCTTCCACCTCATGGCAATGCGTGTTACCTGGATATACCCAAATCAGATCCTTCAACATCAGGCAATGCAACATTTTTCTAGAGTTGGAAAACACTTCAGTTGCTACTCATTCCCAGCTCTTTTTCCTGCCATTTTCCTTGCCTGTGTATAAAGATTTTAAAAGAGGAATATTCTTTTGAACATCTTTATTTATTTTTTTGAGATAGAGCCTTAAGCTGTCAACATGGGTAGAGTGCTGTGGCATCACAGCTCACAGCAACCTCCAACTCCTGGGCTCAAGTGAGACTCCTGCCTTTGCCTCCCAAGTAGCTGGGACTACAGGCGCTTGCCACAATGCCTGGCCATTTTTTTTTGGTTGCAGCCATCATTGTTTGGTGGGCCTGGGCTGGATTTGAACCCGCCAGCTCAGATATACGTGGCTGGTGCCTTAGCCGCTTGAGCCACAGGCGCCAAGCCAAAAGAGAAATATTCTGTACAGAATAGTCATAAGTTGAGAACTAAGAAAGCACTGGTTCAATACTAATGAATCTCCAAGAATTAGGATTTTGGGAAGGTGGAAAAGATTGCCCAAACATTTTTAAAAATTAGAAATTTCAACCAAAATAATCTGATAAAATCCCTATTAAAACTTATTAAAAGTCTTCATAAGGCTCTTTCCATGATGTTTACTAAACTAAAGAAACTTCTCTGGCTGCTCTGTGGTTCCTCATATGCAAAACAGAAATAAGGGGATTCCCCTGACTATTTACCATGTTGTGAAGGGTTCCCCTCCCCACCCCCCCAGCTTCTTCATGAAGCACAAGCTTCCATCCTCACAGCTTGAGAGGATGTGACTCATTCTATAGACATCTATCTTCTAGTACCACCCCTCACATCTCCTCTACATAGCAGCTACATTCGAGGAACACCATACCATATGCTATTGAGCTATTATCTGTGCTAAGCATATAAGACAATGACTGACAAGGCCAGGTGCAGTGGCCCACACCTATAATCCTAACACCCTGGGAGGCTGAGGCAGTGGATTGCTTGAGCTCAGGAGTTTGAGACCAGCCTGAACAAGAGTGAGACCCCTTTCTCTACTAAATAAATAGAAAAAACTAGCCAGACATTGTGGCAGTCACCTATAGTCCCAGCTACTCAGGAGGCTGAGGCAAGAGGATTGCTTAAGTCCAATAGATTTAAGATTGCTGTGAGCTATGACACTATGACACTGTACCCAGGGCAGTAGAGTGAGACTCTGTCTCAAAAAGAAAAAAAAAACACAATTACTGACAGAAAATTTTTTTTGAAATTATGAACTCCATCCATTTAGTATATTTCAGAGATACAATACTTTCCATTTATCAATGAAAACAGTTAATTTCTAACTTCCAAAAAAATCAGCAAATGGCAAAAAAAAATTCTTTGAAAGTCATATTCACATATTTAGTGCATTTTAGAAAAGTGGAGGGCAAAACACGTTTTACCCACTTTCATGATTTTCATCAAATACTGGATCTACTCAAGGGTGGGAAAAAGGGCAATTTTTTTTTTTTTAAGACAGAGCCTCAAGCTGTCACCCTGGATAGAGTGCCATGGCATCGCAAGCTCACAGCAACCTCCAATTCCTGGGCTCAAGCGAGTCTCCTGCCTCCACCTCCCAAGTAGCTGGGACTACAGGAGCCCGCCACAACGCCCAGCCATTTTTTGGTTGCAGCCGTTATTGTTGTTTGGCAGGCCTGGGCTGGATTCGAACCCACCAGCTGAGGTGTATGTGGCTGGCGCCTTAGCCCATTGAGCCACAGGCACCAAGCCAAGGACTACTTTCAAAAAAGGAATATGTTATTTATTTATTTATTTTGTAGAGACAATGGCTCACTTTGTCACCCTTGGTAGAGTGCTGTGGTATCACACAGCTCACAGCAACTTCCAACTTCTGGGCTTAGGCGATTTTCTTGCCTGAGCCTTCCGAGTAGCTGCGACTACAGGTGCCCGCCACAACACTCAGCTGTTTTTCTGTTTTGCAGTTCGGCCAAGGCCGGGTTTGAACCTGCCACGTATTTTTATTAAATCAAAATTGTGTACATTAGTTCAATCATGGGTGGACTATGTTATTAAATGAGGCATTTACTATACTCCTAAGAGCACCAGTTGGGTAACATATTTTCTAAATTAGATCTAGGATGTGGAATATGGAATCGATCTGTCCTCCTCCCCTTAAGGGCTGTCTACTGTCTACTGTTAATGAATTTAATAAATAAGAATAAAAAACAAAGCACACATACACACTTCCCCCTAAAACTAAGGAAAAATAAAAACCCACTAAGATGTCCCAGATTACTCTCCAGAGTGGAGCCAGAGAGCAGCTTCAAAAATTTGAATTAGAGTCATCACAGGTATGCCTTGCTTTAAAGAAAATGTTTTTTTTTTAACAAAACAAGAACTAATACTGATCACAATTACTCAAAATTAACTAATATGGGAGAGGCAGCCATACCTGTGGGCTTTGTCTCACATGAGTACATGTGGGTAGGTGTCATTATTGCAAAAATGAATTTTAATTTGTGATCTTTAGTTTGATTTAAAAATTGATGCTGCCAATACCAGCTGTGCAGAAATGACTCTGAAGAGATAGATGTTCATAACAGCACACACCTGCAGTCTTCTTCAATTATGGAGGATCCAGGGCAGCCAATATTGCTTTGCAAAATGCATTCTTTAGGTCTTTCTGTGAGAGTACAGACATGAACATTCCACATATTTGACAGCCTTCAGGTCACAGGGCAGCTTTTCAGTGGTCTCTGGAGTAGTAAGCCTCTGTTTCTTCTTGGCAAGTTTATAAATAGTAGAGGGGTCATCTCTGAGATCAATTTGGTTCTCCACAAGTAAGAAAGGAGTCTTTGGACAGTGGTGAGTTATGGCAGACATCCACTTTCCTTTCACATTTTCAAATGAGGATGGAAGGACCACTAAAAACAGATCATATGTGTGTGTGTGCGCGCGCGTGCGTGCGTATGTATGTATGTGTGTGTGTGTGTGTGTGTGTATATAAAATCTGTTGTTTGTGGATAACTCAGTGGTTGTAATCTGTCATAATCATTTTGCCCTAAAGTATCAAAAAGTCCAAGAGAACAGCGCCTGTGGCTCAAAGGGGTAGGGCGCCAGCCCCATATACCAGAGGTGGTAGGTTCAAACCCAGCCCTGGCCCAAAAGAAAAAAAAAAGTCTAAGAGGGCTGGCTATCGTTATGGTGGCTCACATACTCTGGGAGGCAAAGGTGGGAGGATCCCCTGAGCTCAGGAGTTCAAGACCATCCTGAGCAAGAGAGAGACCCTGCCTCAACTGAAAATAGGAAGACTAACCAGGCACTACAGCAAATGCCTGTAGTCCCAGCTACTGGGGAGGCTGAGGCAAGAAAGAGGGTCACTTGAGCCCAGGAGTTTGAGATTGCTCTGAGTGAGGCTGATGCCATGGCACTCTACTCAGGGTGGCAGAGTGAAATGCTGTTTAAAAAAATAACTGTGGCTCAAGCGGCTAAGGCACCAGCCACATACACCTAAGCTGGTGGGTTCGAATCCAGCCCGGGCCCACCAAACAACAATGACGGCTGCAACCAAAAAATAGCCAGGCGTTGTGGTGGGCGCCTGTAGTCCCAGCTACTTGGGAGGTGGAGGCAGGAGACTCACTTGAGCTCAGGAATTGGAAGTTGCTGTGAGCTGTGATGCCACAGCTCTATCCAGGGTGACAGCTTGATGCTCTGTCTCCAAAAAATAAATAAATAAATAAATAAGTCCAAGAGTATATGGCACCCCATAAATCATAACTTTGACTGCATAGTTGTCAAAAACAGTCCATATATATTTGGATAGAAATTTGTTGTGTAAGAAATTAGGAGACAGCAACAGCACCATTGCCCACAATCATGCATTTAATTGTTGGCTTTGCTAATATAGTTTTGAATCCACTTTAAATATTTCAAATCTGAAGTTGACCTTGGCATCTCTACCAGGGCATTAGCCCAACTAATCTTTACAACAAGACTATGCAGTAAGTGCTTTTGTTGTTCCCATTTTATAGACTCAAAGGACTTAAATAAGTTATTTAATATCCCACACTAGGAAGTGTCAAAATTGGGATTCAAACCCATGTTTGTCTGACTTAAAGCCCATGCCCTGCCCTCTAGGACACTCTCTCAAGAAGGAATGAACTATACTTACCTCAGGAGATCCCAAGTGTCATGGATGGTGATATCTAGCTCGCAACTCTTGATGCCCATGGTGTAACTCTCTGTTATTACTATCTCAGGGGATATTGATCCCTGTGTTAGACCTGTTCTGGTAGGGTACCTTTTCTGTAGTTAGATATTTTTCCCCAGCTTTATCTCTAATTGCTGTAGAATAGGGACAGCCTTTCTCTATTCTCTGTCTTTTCTTCACTCTGCATCCTTGGGTGAATCAGATCATAAGGATTCCACCCCAGCTCACTCTATGATTCAAAAGCTCATGATTTTCTCATTGTACTGTATTTTATAATCATATTTTGTCATGGTGATTGTAAATCAGTTTCATTAATTTCTTTAAATACTAGATGTAAAAATACATGCTTTTGGAGAAATTTAACTTACCAAGTTTTTATTTCTAATATTCTAATCAAGTTAGGTAAAATATAAATGATATTAATTAAATAACTGAATTGTCAATTTAGGAAATTTGATTTGTATAAAACTCTTATAACATTGGTTTTTGTTTTTAGGCTAATTATTTACAACCCAAGTTGTTGGGCATTTTGGCCTTTTTTAACATGCAGTTACTGAGTTCCAGTGTTGGCATTGAAGATAAGAAAATGGTAAGTAGTGATGGTTGAGTTAGAAAGTACTAAATCGAATTCATTATGGAATATGGGAGATATGATTTCTGCTTCTAGATATAAACATTCAAATATGAAAAGTAACTAAGCATACGACCTTCTATATTGCTGAACAACTTGTATAAGCTTTTTGGGAGACAAAAAGTCAGAATTGTATCACTTTCAGTTCTTTTGTTTGTGAGTGATAGAGAAACCCAAGCCAAACTGGCTTAAAGGAACTTGGCATTGTAAATACAAGTATAAGGGTAACTTTGCTTCAGCCATAACTTGATTTTGGACTAAAAAAATGTTCTCAGAATCAATCTTTTAGCTCATATTTACCTGGATTGGCTCTATATTTAAGTGCTAGATAATGACTTTTACAGCTTTCAGCTCAGGTCATCACAATATCTAGTCCAGTGGAAGAAAGATACCAGCAACCATTTACAGCTCAAACAAAAGCTGCATAATTAAATCTTATTGGTTCAAATTGGTCTGATATGGGTCATGGCCTGTGGTATTTTGAATACCCCAAATGGTAAGTTTTATGTTTAAGTGCTTGTGGCACAATGACGTTTCATTATGACTACTGTAACAGTTGGTCATCACTAAAACTTTTTGTTCTGTAGATTGGGACTTAAAATTTTGGATTTTGATAAAATTTCCCTTTTCATTGCTTTCAACTTCTATATTCAGTAAGATTACAGTAAAAACCTATGAATGGAAGCTTTTTATTTCACTCTACTACTATTTTATAATTTTAAAGAACTAAGAAAGAGGGTGGCTCCTGTGGCTCAGCGAGCAGGGCGCCGGCCCCATATACCGAAGGTGGCGGGTTCAAGCCCGGCCTCGGCCGAACTGCAAAAACAAAAAAATAGCCGGGCGCTGTGGTGGGCACCTGTAGTCCCAGCTACTAGG
>CAUYON010149901.1:0-12038 GCA_963573935.1 Arctocebus calabarensis
ATCAAGGAAATGCCATGAAGGATATCTGTAACAGTATGATCAAAATATTTTTGAATGTATATGAATCGTGCCCTGTGATTGCACCAATGTACATAATTATGATTCAATAAAATTATTAAAAAATAAAAAAAAATAAAAAAAAATAAAAAAAATAAAAAAAAAATAAAATAAAATACCAGCATCATACTTTGAGGAACTGGAAAAAATAAAAATAGTTCTTTGTTGTGCTTGGAACCGGGGGGAGGGGGGGGAACCTACATAGCCAAGGCAAATTTTTTTTAATTAATTTTTTTTTTTTTGCAGTTTTTGGCTGGGGTTGGTTTTGAACCCTCCACCTCTGCTATATGGGGCTGGTGCCCTATTCCATTGAGCTACAGGTGCCACCCAAGGCAATTTTTAGTAATAAAAAAAGCTGGAGGCATCACCCTACCAGACTTTAGGTTATATTACAAGTCCACAATGATCAAAACAGCATAGCATTGGCACAAAAATAGAGATGAGACATAGACATATAGAACTAAATAGAAAACCAAGAGATAAAAAAAGTGTCTTATAGTAATCTGATTTTTAGTAAACCAAATGAAAGCATATACTAGGGAAAAGAACCCCTACTCAATAAATGGTGCTAGGAAAACCAGACAACCACATATAAAAGACAGAAATGGGACCTGTACTTTTCACCACTTACATAAATTGATTCATAGTGGATAACAGATTTAAATTTAAGACATGAAAAGATAAAAATCCTAGAAAAAGGTGTCAGAAAAATTCTTTAGGATGTTGGCCTGGGGAAAGATTTTATTAAGAAGACTTTAGCAGCAATTGCATCAAAACAAAAAGAAACTAATGAGGCTTCATTAAACTGAAAAGCTTTTTCACAGTTAAGGACACAACAATTATAGCAAATATACACTCTTCAGAATAGGAAAATATATCTGTATGTTATGAATCTGATAAAGGCTTGATAACTAGGAACTGTAGAGAATTCAAATTAATCAACAACAACAAAAAACAATCCCATCTACCACAGGGCAAGAGACATGAACAGAATATTCTCTGATGATGACAGATGAATGGCTAACAAACATGAAAAAATGCTTTTAGTTCCTAACCAACACAGAAATGCAAATCAAAATCACCCTTAGATATCACTTAACCCTAGTGAAAATAGCCCATATCATAAAGTCCCAGGGTTGCAGATGCTGCCATGAGTGTGGAGAGAGAGGGACACTTTTACATTGTTAGTGGGACTGCACACTAATACAGCCCCTTTGGAAGGAAGTATGGAGAATCCTCAAGGAACTCAAATTTGACCTCCCATTTGACCCCACATTTCCACTATAGGCATCTACCCAAAAGAAAAAAAGTCATTTAATCATGAAGACATTTGCACTATAATGTTTATTGCAGTTCAATTTATAATTTCCAAGATATAGAAATAATCTAAATGCCCATCAACTCAGGAATGAATTAACAAGCTATTGAATGTGTATACCACGGAGGACTATTCATTCATAAGAACAGATGGAGACTTTACATCTTTTGTGTTAACCTGGACAGAGTTAAAACACATTGTTCTTAGTAAAGTATCACAAGAATAGAAAAGCAAGTATCCAATGCACTCAATTTTATTATGAAGCCAGTAGGAGCCCAATAGGAGAAAACGTAATTCTATTCAAGTTTGAGGGAGGTGAAACAAGAGAGGGGGAGAGAAGGGGAAAATTGGTGCGTTCCCACTTAAAGGGCACAAGGTAGGAATGTATGGCACACCTTTTGGGTGTCAACACAACTACAAGGGACTCTACATAACAAATTCAAAAATTGTGACCTGGTTGTTGTTTGTACCTTGGCAATAAATTGTAATTGTAAAAAAATCTTATAATATGTAGTTATGTTTAATACTTTAGATTTACAATATTTACTTTCTATCCTGTTGTCTAAAACTATAGTACTTTGTTATAATATTTTATTCATATTATTTTATTGTATAATTTTTGCAACTCACTGAGTTTATAGAAAATGCTTGGTGCTTGGTTTTAAAGGAAATTGGTGAAGGTCTAAATGAATGTCAGCTGTTTATCTTCTACTGTCAATTTCCAAACCACAGGGCTTCAAGTTAAAATAGTAACTATCTGGCTCAGTGCCCAATGCTCAGTAGTTAGGGCACTGGCCACATGCACAGGGCTGGTGAGTTTGAACCCAGCCAGAGACTGCTAAACAACAATGACAACAATAACAAACAAAACATCTGGGCATTGTGGCAGGTGCCTGTAGTCCCAGCTACTGGGAGGCTAAGGCAAGAGAATCACTTAAGCCAAAGAGTTTGAGGTTGATGTGAGCTGTGATGCCACAGCTCTCTATTGAGGGGGACATAGTGAGACTTGGTCTCAAAAAAAAGTAGCTATTTTAAATTGCACATGAATTTTATGGATTGCACATGAATTTTATGGATATCCTGTACTTTAATTTCTCTCATTCTCCATTAATAATGACAGGTAGGACTTTCACATTTATACCTCCTCTCTCATGGCCTTGTAAAATCATGTGACCTTTCTGAGCCTGTCTCCTTGTTTGTATAAAATTGTTGGTTATGGTATCCTCATTGCAGGGAAGCTGTCAAAATTAAAGTATTCATTATACATAAAGCACTTAAAATTAAGACCTATATACATATAGTAGGTGCTATACAATCTTTTTATTTTGTTATTATAATAATATAGCTAATTCTATAATACAGAAGTTGTTTCTTACACTTAGGAGAACATAAAATGAATCTGAGAGTTCATGACCTGTAGGTGTTTGAATTTCTGTTAAAGGTTTAACTGACATGATATGCCCAGCATCACACTAAAGGTAGGTCCTAGCGAAGGGGAGCTTAAAATTTAATTCTTTTATTCCTCAAATACTTCTGGAGTACCTTCTATTAATATTTTCTGTAAATTTTTCTAGGCCTTGAAACTAAACAAATATATCATGTGGAAGATAATTAGCGAGACTATTGGTCGAGGAACTGGCTTGATGCAATGGTGACTTCCAAGACTGCTTGAATCACACAGCTACTGAATCAATTTAAAACACAGGAAGGAAGGAGCAAAGGAAAACTGATGACAGACATCAAGACACAAGATAGATGCAAGTGAGTTGGGAGGGCCTCACTACCTGAATCCTGGAGCATACAGTGGCACTCACATGTTCCAACGTTCTATCTGCCCCGTTGCCTTCCCACTGATGGTGTTGCTGTAAGGACAGTTTCGGTTTCAACAATGCAGTCCACAGGTGGAAGGTGCTATGGGCCAATAACTTACTCTCTCCACTGAAGAAACACAGAGACAAGGAGTTTGGTTTAGCTGTAGATTGTCAGGTAAATAAACAGCTATGGGATTTATTTGTGTTTCCTGAGCAGAAAACTTACAGAGCCAGAATGAGTGTCATCAGCATTTGGCTGAATTAAAAATCTCATGAAATTTAAGATTTGGGCCCGTTGAGTGTACCCTGAACATTAGTGACTCATGAATACTTATGTATCATGGAAATTTGCCTCATAACATCTCTCACTGCCCATCCCTTGCTACGCTTAACACACCTGCTGAGCTCCTCGCTATATAATCTCACCTCGTACAAAACTCTTTCACTGTCTAACAAAAGTTTTGCTACAAACTACTTGTATACCTGAGGTATTTTATTAAATCAGAGCTGCGTACATTAGTGCAATCAAGGGGTACAATGTGCTGGTTTCATATACAATCTGAAATGTTTTCATCAAACTGTTTAACATAGCCTTCATGGCATTTTCTTTCTTTTTTTTTTTTCCCAGTGGTAAGACAGAATTTGTTTACATTAAAGAATACAGAAAATGCTAAAGCTCCTGGTAGAAAGAGAGAACTCAAGTGGGGAGAGAAAAGCTCTCTCCGTTTCTCTCCCGGTCTTTCCCTGTCTCCCCCTGTAGGCTTTTAGTCTCGGGGTTTGTATAGGTGTATGGGTTCCTTGGCCAGGAAACGAATGAACACAGTCCCTTCTGCCTGGGGCAAGGTGAATGAATGTATCAATGAACGAACACAGTCCCTTCTGCTGGGGCAAAGTGAATGAATGTATCAATGAATGGACACAGTCCATTCAGAATTGAGGCCTAGGAAATTCACATGAAATTGACCTAGGCATAGTTAAATGGGGACATTTAGTCCTGAGTGTAAAGTGAAGGAGACACCAAGGCACAGGTGTCTCCTCGGCAGTTGTCCAGCCTTTTTGGCTATTGGAGCCTCTGGTGGGAGTATTTGCAATTTCCTAACCCCCCTCATCCTGAATTTCCATTTTAACATACACATTTAAGTGGCAGTAAATTAACTGGGAACTATTTAGGCTTGTTGGCGGTATCCTGGGGTGCTACCCATGATTGCACTAATGTATACAGCTATGATTTAATAATAATAAAAAAAAGCCATCACAGGACCTGTTGATCTCGACTTACCTGTCAGGCTGGGTTTCTCTCTCAGCTTTCATTCCCTCAACACAACCGAAGAAAAGAGAGAGAATCTCACCAGTTACTGAACACTTTTACCTGAGGCAGATTTCATTTTCCTTTTCTTAGTCAAATAGTTGTGATTTTTTTTCTTTAGATCTGAAAAACCATGCTAAATGATCCTGCAAAAATCTGCCAAGCAAATTTTTAAATACATGCAAACATTCCAAGAAAAATCTTACTTTTTGGGGACTAATTTAACAGTTGAATATCTGGTACTGATAAATAGTCCATTTTAGTTGAGGCTGTGAATTAACACAAGAAAAGTCTCTGCCTCTTCAATGGTGTTTGCTATTTTAGGAGTCTTTTAAGCTTCTGTGCTCGGTCAAGCTTAGCTAACACAAAACTCCTTGGGAAATCAGCCTTCTTAATTGCTCAGGCTTCCACTGAAGAATATCTAAAGTGACCAGAGCCCAGAGGGTCAGAGTCATAATGAAGAATATTTATTGATAGTTTCAGGTCCTCATTGTTCAGTGCCACACAGAAGCATCTCTGCTATTTAGTATCATGTAATCAGCATGGAATCATTTCCTCTGGAAACCTTGACCCTGTTTCTGTGAAATCACATGTACCCTGTTACATGATTTACAAGCTACCAGCTTAGCTTTGTCTTTTACATCTCTCCCAGTGATTGAATTTCCTTTTTATAACAACAAACTTCTCCTAGGTCAAATAAAGCATCTTCTCAAGCAGCTCAACTTCCCTTTTGCTTCACTTTCAATTTAATGAGACAGGATTGGAAATCGCTGTTTCTGAAGCACCTTTCCCAGCACTGGGTAACATGGTTGCCTGGCGTCCATGAGTGACGGAAATCTCCAGTCTGACATCTGGTGTTGGATGATTTCAGACACAAAGGAAATCCACTTATTCTGAGGCTGCCGTGGGGGCAGCCGGCCTGCAGAGTTAAACGAGAGCATAAAGATCACGCTTGTCCAACTTCTGAATTTAAGGAACAAGAAAAGAAAAAGAAAATGGGAGGGAAAGCATCTGCTCGGCATCTGTTGTTAGAAACGTTTCCTCTCCTACGGACCTTCAATTGTCTGTTTCTAGAAATGTCAGTTCACCGAGTGACACTGCTAAGACCAGCATGATGTAGGAAAATGATAATAACCGAAAATGAAGTAATCAAAAGAGAAATCTTGTTTCTTTTGAGGTTAAATCCTGCCTGTCTATGGCACAGAGATCCAGTTATGTTTTGAGGTACACATCAAGCCATCTGGATTAATAGGCTCTTGATTTAGTCTCAAGTTTCTTCCAGTCTTTCTGGACTCTCAATAAATAGCTTTCCCTATTCCCAGTATGCTGCTTGGTTCTGCAAATAGAGTTGCTGTTCAATAAATGACTTTCGAAAGACACATTACCCATTACAATATTTTAAAAACCTTTGATCTTAGCTTAGATCTCTTACCTTTTTTTCACTTATGGAAAATTTCCAATACTCAGCAGTTTGTAAGTATCATGTTCGGAAAAAACTAGTTCACTTTTATGTATTTTATTATGAAATATTTCAAACATAAAAGAAGATAGACAATAATATAACAAACACTGACATACCCGCAGGCAAGCTTTAAAAAGCAATCGACTTTGGGCCATGTTTGGTTTAGGTATCTTTTTATTTTTTATTTTTTATTTTTTTGAGACAGAGCCTCAAGATAGAGTCACCCTGGATAGAGTGCTGTGGCATCACAGCTCACAGCAACCTCCAATTCCTAGGCTCAAGCGAGTCTCCTGCCTCCGCCTCCCAAGTAGCTGGGACTATAGGCATCCGCCACAACGCCTGGCCATTTTTTGGTTGCAGCCGTCATTGTTGTTTGGCAGCCCGGGCTGGATTCGAACCCGCCAGCTCAGGTGTACGTGACTGGTGCCTTAGCCCGTTGAGCCACAGGCGCTGAGCCTAGGTATCTTTTTAAAAAGCAGTAAAACACTGCAGATACAGTTGACACCCCTTCCTCTCCATGAGTCTGTTTTGCTTCACTGCCTCTCTTCCCTGTGGGTGCTGCTCCTCAGAGTTTGGTTCATCTCCGTCTCACGCACGGCTCATCATCATATACTTGCACTTTTACTATGTAAGTTGTACAAATTTTACTCTCTCATTCACTATACATCATATAAGTAATATATATTTTACTACATATATATATATATATATATATCTGCCTATAAAGTCATTGATAACACATTAAACATGTAATTTTCAAATTTTCTCTTTTCACCCAATATTATATTTTTGAGCTTTACTCATGCCTATTCATCTAATTAAGGATCACTACTTCTCCAACTTTAGAGAGGAATTTATGATTTCCAATCTATCATAAACCAATGTTTTATTAAAATACAATAAAAATACATTATTAGAAAAATGTAACTCTGTAACAAAACAGAGATGTACTACAAAGCCCAAACCCCAACTTTTTTTTTATTACATTTAACAGATAAAAATTGCTCCAGGTTGTTATAAAAGATTCTAAATGTTCCCTTTCCATTTTAGTTCTTTTCTTGACATAGACTGGTAACAAATAATTTGCTAGCTGACACTGGTTCACAGAACATACTTGGGTAAAATTGGTCTACATTATCTAGTTTCAGCACTGTATGTAATTTTGGTCTGCAATTGTATCATTTATTTATTAACTACTCTTTTGGTAAGTATTCGTTTCTCATTTTTACTAACTCAAACAGTGCTCCGGTGAATGTCATGGCCTAGTGCATGGATCTTTGTGCATGAAACAAAGTGTCAGAATGCAATTGTGTAGTCAAAGGATGTGAACAACTTCATCCTTTGTGACCTACGTGCATTTTTGTTTACAATGCCCTAAAAGAATTTGAAAACCTAATAAACAGTTACACATCTTAATCTATACACACTAATAAATATATATTAATGCTATCTATTACATAGTATCATTATATATAAAAATATATGAGCAATTATATATGTGTGTGCATACACAAGTTAGTATATACACATGTATATTTTTTGGATCTGACTTCTGAGAGGCCCTAAAAGCAACTACACTCCAGAAAAAAAGCGTGCCCAGCATCTACATCTTGATTTCTCTCATCATTCTCCAATAAAAGGAATCAGGGCTCTTTGGAGAAATGGCGCCCTTTTCAATAAATGGTGCTGGGAAAATTGCATTGCTATATGCAGGAGAATGAAATGCAATACTCTATCTCTCATGTACAAATATCAACTCAAGACGTATCAAATACTTAAGTATGAGATCTGAAACTATAAAAGTACTACAAGAAAACCTAGGGAAAACTCTTCTGGACATTGGTCTAGGCAAGGAGTTTATAACTAAGAGCTCAAAAGCACAAACAGCATAACCAAAAATAGCCACGTAGGATTTAATTAAACCAAAAAGCACAGTATGGCAAAAGAAATAGTCACCAGGAAGGAAAAGACAATCATAGAATGAGAGAAAATTTTGGCAAAATATGCATGCAACAGGGGACTGATATCCAGAATTTATAAGGAATACAATTAAACAACTCAACAACAAAGACCCAAGTAACCCTATTAAAAATGGGCAAAGGTTAGCTCAATGTAACAGGCATAATGTAAGGGTATATGGCACATCTCCCAGATGAAGGGCTCAACTACAACTTGGACTTTACCTAACAAGTGCAATAATGTAACCTCATTGTTTATAGCTTCATATTAATCTGAAATATAAAAAAAATGGGCAAAGGATATTAATAGGAAATGTCACAAAAGAATACATATAAATGGCACATATATAAAAAGAAATGCTCAATATTTCTAATCATCAGTGAAATGTAAATCAAAACCACAATAAGATATTAACTTATGTCAGTCAAAATGACTATTAATAAAGAAGTCAAGAAAGAGCAGATGTTGGTGTGGATGTGGTGAAAAGGGAGCACTTTTACAAGCACTGATGTTGGAAATGTAAATTACTAGAACCTCTGTGGAATCTGTATTCCTTTGGTTCTAAAGGAACCAAAAACAAGACTACTATTTGATCCAGCAATCCCACTACTGGGTATATATGTAAAAGAAAAGATATAATTACATCAAAAAGATACCTGCACTTTTGTATTTATCATAGCATTATTCACAATAACAAAAATATGAGGTCATCCTAAGTGTTCATCTATGGATGTTAAAGAAAATGTGTTATGTGTATGTATATGTATGTATGTGTGTGTATCAATGATATACTATTTAGTCAGAAAAGAAAGGAATTATATCTTTTGCAGTAAAATATATGAAACTGGAGGCTTATTATTATGTGAAATAACTAAGAAAGTCAAACACTGCATGTTCTCACCTGCTACATGTAAATGGCAGCTAAATAACATGTACACATGGACAAAGAATGTGGCATAGTCATTGAAGACTTAGAAGGATGGGAAGGCGAAGGTGAAGGAAGAGAAATTACTTAATGGGTACAATGCAAGCTCTTTGGGTGATGATTAAAATCATCAGACTTACCACTATACAACATAACCATGTAACAATAAATTTTATTGTAAAGCAAAATGTTTGTTTAAAAAATAAAAGGTGTTTCAGAAAATTTAATAATAAGGAAAATAAGCTTTTACACAAATACCTGTGTCCCCAAACCAAAATAATTGGCCATATATGAGTTTATTTTCAGACTTCCTATCTGATTCATGATCTAGATGTTTTCATCCTTAATATCATACTATCTTAATTATTTAGCGTTATAGTACATTTTGAATTGGGTAGTATAGGTCCCCCAACGATGTTCTTTTTGGTATCCTAGGTCCTTTGCATTGACATTTTTCATCAATTAAAAAATTGTCACTGCTCACAGCAACCTCAAACTCTTGGGCTTAAGTGATTCTCTTGCCTCAGCCTCCCAAATAGCTGTGCCCACCACAATGCCCTGCTATTTTTTGGCGGTGGGTAGTTGTCATTGCTGTTTGGTAGGCCTAGGCTGGATTCGAACCCTCCAGCTCTGGTGTATGTGGCTAGTGCCTTAGCTGCAGAGCTACAAGGTACTGAGCTTATTTTCTTTGTTCTTACTCAGTTATTTTAGCACTGGTCTTTATTGTTTTCTTCTTTCAGTTTAATTTGGGTTTGATTTGTTTGTTTTTTTCTCAAGGCGAAGGAAGTATAGATAACTTTTAAAAGTTTCTTTTCCTTTCTAATATGATTCAGAACAACTAACTTTCCTTTGAGCACTGCTTTAACTGCATTCCCTAATTTTTATGTTATGTTTTCCATTTCGTGGAATTCAAGATTTTTCATTTTTACTGTAGTTTTTTAACTGACCTTTGGATTATTTATGTTATTTAATTTCCAAATATTTGGACTCTTCCAAATTTCTTTCTGTTAATAACTGAGAATGAACAATTTTTTTGTCCTAGGTTTATTAAAATAATGCAGCATAGCAGACAGATTCAAACTGCTACCTGTGGCATTTTGAAATTCATCCTAACCATAGGCTGTGGGACCTGCAGGTTGGACAGACTGCCAAAGTTCAAAAGTGTCAGCATTTCCTTAGTGTCGAGATCTACTTCCATGATCTCCTGATCCAGGGTTAAGACTTCAGGACATACAGTTCTCTCTCCTCTGTTTCTCCTCCTCCTGCAGCTTGGTGGAGATGCCTCTCACAGACCTCTCTGAACCTGCTCCATCAGATGTGTGACTTAGCCTGCTAGCTTGTTGAGGAGCATTTTGCTAGGAATAATGACGATCTCTTTGCACATGCGTTCGTGTTGAAGTTATTGCCCAGACACCTGTAGCAATCCTCAATGGAGAGCCAGGCCACCTTCTTCATGGTTTTGGTGTGAATGTGGCTCATGTTGGTGGTTCATTGGTGAAAAAAGCAAAATTAAAAATTTTTAATTTAGGAGGCAGCACCTGTGGCTCAAAGGTGTAGGGTGCCAGCCCCATATGCCGGAGGTGGCGGGTTCAAAGCCAGCCAAAAACTGAAAAAAAAATTTTCATTTAGGGCAGTGCCTACGACTTAGTCAGTAAGGCACCGGGCCCATATAGAGGGTGGCAGTTTCAAACCCAGCCCAGGCTGAACTGCAACAAAAAAATAGCTGGTGTTGTGGTGGGCACCTGTGGTCCCAGCTACTTGGGAGGCTGAGGCAAGAGAATCACCTAAGCCCAGGAGTTGGAGGTTGCTATGAGTTGTTTGATGCCACATCACTCTACCGAGGGTGATAAAGTGAAACTCTGCCTCAAAAAAAAAAAAATTAATTTAATTAAAATCACATTACAGTTAATTATAATTAACAATTTGTAATTTAATTTTGTTGGTCTGAGAAAACATATTTTAAGTGATTTTAATTCTTTTAAATTCATGGAGACAATTGAGGCATTTTATGGTCTAGAATTTGGCCTATTTTAAGGACCATTCTTGTCTTGAAAAGAATGTGTTCTCTGCAGTGGTATATCTGATAAATGTCAGTTAGGTAAATTGATTGATAATGTTGTTCAAGTTTTCTGTGTCTGTATTGGTTTTCTGCCTGGTTGCTTTATCGATGACTGAAATGGGGCTTTAAAATCTCCACCTATAGCTGTTGACCTATTGATTTCTTGTTTCAATTCTGTTTGTGTTTGGTTCACATACACCTATTTTGGGGGTCCAGTGTTCCATGGGTAAGCATTTATAACTTCCACGTATGTTGACCTTTGCATCATAAAATGTCCTTTTTTGTTTACTAGTAATATTTCTTTTGAAAATATTTTCACTCTTTTAATTTTATTCTTAGTTTACATGTAATAATTATACATATTTATGGGGTACAAACTGATATTTTGATATATGTTTAATGATCAAATTAGGGTAATTAGCATATCTATGACCTCATTTCCCATTTGTTTTTATTGGTAATATTCAAAATTCTGTCTTCTAACTATATGAAAATATATGTATGATGAATTATTGGTAGCTATAGTTCACTTACAGTGCTATGTTTATAGAACACCAGCCTTTATTCCTCCTACTTAGCTATCATTTTGTATCTGGTAGCCAACCTCTCCCTACTCATCTCTCCTCTGACCTTTCTCTCCTACAGTAACCACAATGCCACTCTCTAATTCTATAAGCTCAACACTAGTAATACTTCTTGTCTTAATCTATATTTTTCTCCTATTAACATAGCCACTCCGGATCTTTTACGGCTACTATATGCATGGTGTATCTTTTCTAATCTTTTTACCAACTGCCTACTTGTAACTTTAAATACAAATTGTCTCTTATAGGCAACACATAATTGGATCTTGATTTTTTTATTTAGTTTGATTTTAATAGCATTTTTATTTTAGTATAAAAGTGTTATAGAAAAGTTGCAGAGGTAATAGAGAGTTTCCACTAATTTGTACACTTTTAAAGGTTATTGTAATATTTCTTCTTTTTTTATTGTTTATTAGATTTCTGGAATTGCTTGTTTTGTAAAATCATTGTGGTCTATGAGTTTATGATAGTTTGAACTTTGTTATTTAATTTAATTCATTGCTTAATTACTGTTTTTCTATGAATGATTATACTGTGGTTAATATGTTAGCATAGCA
>CAUYON010149902.1:0-36453 GCA_963573935.1 Arctocebus calabarensis
AATTCATTGCTTAATTACTGTTTTCCTATGAATGATTATACTGTGGTTAATATGTTAGCATAGCAGTATTCCCAGATAGTTTTTTGTTTGTTGGGAGGTTGGGCTTTGGGGGGACAGAGTTAATACTTTACATGAAATATCTTACTTTATAACAGTGAAATTGCTTTCTCTTTTGTAGTGATTTTTTTTGAGGTGAAATTTAAGTTTTTGTGTGAGTAGTACTATTATACCTATCTTGAGTGTCTTGCTTGTACTGTATCACATCATACCTTTGTTTAATTCTTAATAAACTGTTCACTTGTTAGAAAGAAAAAAAAAAAAGAAAAACAACACAAAAAGACAGGGGAATAGCACACCTAATGTCACTCTCTGAGGAGTCATCACTGTGACTCCTAACCTTGCCTGAAAGAAGAGTAGGAAAAAGAGATAAGAAATAGTAGTAATTACCTCTGCAGCTGATGACTAAAATCAACTGCAAAGATCAACACTAATTCACTGATCACCCTAAGGTACCACAAGACACATCCCTGAGGTAAAAGAAACACAGTACTCTAAGACAACAGCTTGGATTTGGCACGGCTAGTTCACTTTATCTCCAACATGCCTGAATAGCACCCTTATAATAATAAAGTGATAGTATTATATTACTAATAAAAAAATAGAATTCAAGATAAGTTCTATGAAGGAACATTAAAAAACACAAACAAAAAACACACAGGAATACATACAAAAAAAACCCAAATATAATCATGTTCCTCCAACTCACATTACATAATAGCACCGCAGAAGTTATAACACCTTTTGAAAATATTAAAAAGCAACCAAGTTTAAATAAAAATTTACACTCTGCTTCACTCATAGAAGAAAACACTTTACTGACTCTACTATATCATTGTGTGTTTAACTTAAACATAAGTAAAATATCATTTCATGAAGAAAATATTAGAGAATATGTGTGCAACATAAAAGTGAATCCAAGATGAGGTGATATGATGTACTTCTGGTAAAAAAAAAAAAATAAGAAAAATAACCATTTTTGGAAATGAAGCACAGATGGAGCAAGAAAGGGCAAGAGCCAGAGCAGGGGTTCTTTAGCATCTTATAAAATCAGAGAGAAGGTTGTTTTAGACAAATATCACAATTAGAGCAAAAATAAGTGTTTTCCCGTATAGTATCTTTGTGTTACGATAAACTTTTCACTTAATACTTTTTTTTGTTTTGTGTTCTTTTCTGGATGAATAAGCAAGAGACCTGAGCAGGGACTAAGTAAGTGTGTTAGTATTAAAGAAATTAAAGTAAACCTAGCTCATTTGAAAAGAAGTAGATGAGAGACAAGTACAGATGAAGAGATAACACTAACGAGAAGTGAGCTGCCAGAACTCAGAAAAGACACAGAAAAAAAAAATACAACAAATAAGCCTCCTTAGAAGCAACAAAAAAGCACAACAGATAATTCTAAAAAAAGAACACCAAGAGAAGTTTTAAGAAAAATCACAGAAAGTAAAGGAAAACAATGAAAGCAATTAGAAAAAAATTATCAAGAGTGCAGAGAACAGATATAGGAAAGTCTGAATTAATACACATAACCCTTTGTTCCTACAACTGCATTTCTTTAAATTTATCCTATACAGAAACTTCCACAAAAGTCATAAAGATGTGAAACATTAACTGAAACAAAAATTGACAAACTAAAAATAACTTATAAATTCAAATAAATTATAATACTTTCATGTGATTATTACCCAACTGTAGAAAGAATGTGTTAGAGTCAAACATACTGGCATGAAAAAGCTGCAAAATGGTATAAATAGTGTGTTCTCACTTGTAATTTAAAATATACACACAACACACACACGACCTTCACACCCCCTTATGTGTGTTTGCGTATGCTTAAGAAATGTCTTGAAGAAGGTAAACTAAACGGATGACACTGGTCATCTATTATAGTGGGATTTATTTAAATGTTTACAAAATGTCATTTATCCATAATATAGGAAGATGATAGATTAAGATAGGTTCTTGCATGTTTATAATTTCCCATTTTGTATAAAATCTGTATAACTGCATGTGTATTTATATGTGTAATGTAAAAGAAGACATACACTAGATGTGTATACACATTGGTTTTACCTGGGTAGATGTAATTATAGGTGATTTTCTGTCTGTGCACGTTAAGTTTTATATTTTTCTAGATGAGCATACATTCTCTTATAATTTAAGAAAATATTCCCCAAGTCTTTCCTCCTCTCCTCTGGCCTAAGAAACGTGTGCATCAACATCATCTATCACTTAACCTTTTTTATCAGGAAGACTGACCTTGACAACCAGTCTTTGAAACACCTTTCTAGTCTTCCACCAGCATTGCCCTATCTTGACTATAGTCTAAACACCAGTTCCCAAACCTCAGTACAAATATGAATCAGCTTATTTCTCATACCTGCACACCCAGAAGACCCACTCAGTAGTTCTACATGAAATGCAGAAATTTGTGAAATTTTCTTAACAAGTACCATATGTATAAGTTCTGACTGAGAAACATTTGTCTGCTTCTACATTAGTCTCCTTGTCTACATTCTATCATAACTTGTTCCTCAAATACTAGTATTTCCTAACTTTTCTTCTTATCCTCATTTGTTCTCCTTTTATTTAGTTTTCCAAGGATTTTTATCTCCACCTCTGGTTTTAACTATGCAAATACCTCCCTAAATTAAATCTTCAGTTCAGTTCTTATACTGAGTTTCAGTTCTATATATCAAATTTCCTACTAGACTCTTCCAACTAAATATCTCTGATGCTCCAAAATTAGTGTTCAAAAGCTGAATAAAACTTTCCCCCCAAACAATCTCCTCCCATATTCTCTCAGAAAGAACCAATAAACAAACCAATCCCAGCCAGCAGGCCATGCTGGAAACAGGCCTTCCCCTCAATCTCTACAAACTATCATGTCTAGTAAATCACTGAGTCCTGACCTGTTATCCTCTTACATTTCCCTCATATCTACCCTCTGTCTTCTGTCAGCTGAACTGCTACTTACTTTTCATGCATCAGTTCAAGAACCTTCCTCTTGGAAAATGGCATGGTTCACATCTCCTTTATCCCTCCTTGCCCAAATAGTAGGCACCTCCTATATACCAAGTGCTTTGTCCTTTATCCTATGGTGCCACTGTTTGCAACTTTCCTCCTACTGCAAATAAAAGTGTTTCATGGATTTGGATTTTAACCTAGTAGGTATTCAAACATCTGCTAACTCACAAATAAAAAGTAAATTATTAAAGACCAAAATATGCTTTATATGTCTTAATGGGTATATTTACATTTGTAAGTGAAAATATATTTAAAAGTCTCTAATAATTTCTATTTCATTATATCTGAGATTATATTTAAAATAAATGCTCTAAATATACACTTTGACCAAATGCCCAACTATTAAAAATTAATATTCTGCTTAATATAACTATAAGAAGACATAACAGAATAGGTTTTAAAACATTAGACAACAGGCAACACAGGACTGTGATCCTGAGAAAAGGAAACACTAGCTATTGGCTACTTCCAGGTCACAACACAGGGACAGGAAAACCAGGCAGTCCAGCAGTCTCACTGAGTTTTGGTGACAGGGATCAGTCTGGCAAAACCAAGGGAATTAGAATTCATAGGGCACACTGTTGCAGGGAGAGATAAAGGAGCGAGAGCCTTAGAGAGCTGCAGATGGGCTCCTCCAAAATCTTTGGACAAAAACTAATCTATGCAGAGTACCTGAGATTAGGAAAGTAACAAAAAGAGAGAAGTACAAGCAGTATCTGGAGGGTTTAGAATAGAAAATCTTTGTAGTATATCAGGCAATATAGAAGGAAATAGCCTTAGTAAGGGGAAATAAGTCAGCACTACACTAAGGGCTATTCTAGACCCATATTTTTCTTTCTTTCTTTCTTTTTTTTTTTTGATTCAGAGTCTCATTTAGTTACCCTCGGCAGTGTGCCACAGCATCATACATCACAGCAATCTCCAACTCTTGAGATCAAGGGATCCTCTTGCCTCAGCCTCCCAGGTAGCTAAGACTGTAGGTGCCCACCACAACAATTGGCTAGTTTTTCTATTTTTAATAGAGACAGGATCTTGCTTTTGTTCAGGCTGGTCTCGAACTCTTGAACTCAAGCAATCCACATGCCTACGCCTCCCAAAGTGCTGGGATTACAGGTGTATGCCACTGCACCTGGCCTGGACCCACATTAATAAAATCTAAAAAGCAAATCCAACATGCTTAAGGACAATAACAAATCAAACAAGTAACAGCATAAACTCAGTGGCTAGCATGCAACCAAAAATTGCCAGATACACAAAGGAGGCGAAAAATATGACCCATAACCAGGAGAGGAAAAGTCAAATGTTCCAGCCTAGAAGACACAGCGAGATCTTATCTCTATAAAAACTAAAAAAATAAAAATAAATAAATAAATTAGCTGAGCATGGTGGCACGCCTATAGTCCTCACTACTTGGAAGGCTGAGGCAGAAGGATCATTTAAGGCCAGGAGTTTGAGGTTGCAGTGAGCTATGACTGCACTGCTGCCCAGGCAACAGAGCCAAATACTGTCTCAAAAAAAAAAAAAAAATCAAAAAGTCAAATGCAAACCCAGAGATAAGAGATGTTGGCATGAACAGAAAAGGACTGTAAAACTACAGTATAACTATGTTTCATATTCTCAAGGAGAAGAAAACAGTCATGACAAGAACAGAAATAGGAGAAACAAAAGAGACAAAAAAACACAACATTTAGAGATAAAAATTAAATATATCTAAAATAAAAAATATATTAGATAACAATAGATTAAATAAACATTCAGTGAACTTGTAGATGTTGCAAAAGAAACTAAAATGAAACAGAGAAAAGCAACTTAAAAATGAACAACAAATCTAAATCTGTGACTTATTAAGCACTATAAAAGGTGAGTAACTGGAGTCCCAAAAAGCATGTGGGTAGATTGAGGGTACAGAGAAGGAAGACAGAAAAAATATATACTGAAGACAAAATGGCCCAGAATTTCCCAAATCTGATGAAAACCATAATCTGACAGATCCAAGGAAGCTCAACAAACTGTAAGAACAAACATGAAGAAAACCACACCAAGACATGTCATAACCAAATTGCTGAAAACCAATAGTGAAAATTTTAAAAGTGACCAGAGAGAAGTATACATTACACAGTGAGGAACAAAGGAGGACAGTAAATTCCCTATCTATGCAAGGCAGAAAACAAGACAATGGAGCATCTTTAAAGCAATAAAAGGGGAGGGGAGGAGGGTCAACCCAGATATCCCTATACCCAATGAAAATATCTTTCAAAAATTTAGGCAAAGGCCAAGCACAGTGGCTCACACCTACAATCCTAGCACTCTGGGAGGCCAAGGTGGGATGATCGATTGAGCCCAGGAATCCAAGACTAGCTTGGGCAATAGCAAGATCTCTGCCTCAGCTTGGCAACTGTAGCTCAGCAGTAGGGCACCAGCCACATACTCTGGAGCTGGTGGGTTCAAACCCAGCCTGGGCCTGGCAAACAATGACAACTACAACCAAAAAATAGCCAGGCATTGTGGTAGGTGCCTGTAGTCCCAGCTATTGGGGAGGCTGAGGCAAGAGAATCACTTAAGCCCAAGAGTTTGAGGTTGCCGTGAGCTGTGATGCCACAGCAATCTACCCAGGGCCACAGCTTGAGACACTGTCTCAAAAAAAAAAAAAAAAAAAAAAATTTCTGCCTCTACAAAACCCAGAAAAATTAGCTGGGTAGTGTGTACCTATAGTAGGCAAGAGGCTGAGGCAGAAGGATCCCTTGAGCCCAGGAGTTTAAGGCTGCAGTAAGTTATGATGATGACACTGCACTCCATGCTGGACAACAGACCAAGACCTTATCTCAAAAACAAGCAAAAAAAAAGAAAATTTGACAAAATAAATTTATTCAGATAATAAGTGCTGTGAGAATTAACCATCAGCCGATCTCCACTAGAATAATTGTGAAAAGAAATTTTTCAGGCAAAGAAAAAATATCAGATGAAAATTGGGATCTGTATGAAAGAATAAAGAATACCTGAAATGGTACAGATGAGGGTAATAGAAAAGTTATCTTCTCATTTTTGATTTTTGTTCTCTTTTTTAAAATAACTGGGTTTAAAAATAATAATATAGACCAGGTGTGGTGGCTCATGCCTATGATTCTAGCACTCTGAAAGGCTGAAGCAGAAGGATTACTTCAGCTCAGGAGTTTAAGACAAGCCTGGGCAAGATCGAGACCCAATCTTTACTAAAAATAGAAAAACTTAGCCAGGCGTCAGGGCAGGAACCTGTAATCCAGGTACTCGAGAGATTGAGGCAAGAGGATCACTACAGCCCAACAGTTCAAGGTTGCTGTGAACTATGATGCCATGGCACTTCACCACAGGGTAACAGAGGGAGACTGTTTCAAACAAAAAATAGTTAAATAAAAAATAATAATATATGGTGGAGTTTACAACATATAAATAAAAAGTATGACAAAAAACACAAAAGATGTGGTAGGTGGGTGGTGAAAAAATACTGGCATAAGGTTTCTATACAATACATGAAATGAAAGATTAAGTTAAAACTGTCTTGTAAACAACCAACAAAAAAATAATACAGAATACCTAACAAATGAACAGTGGAATAAAGATGACATTATCCCCTGTTTGTAGAGAAGGAAGCTAAAGCTCACCTTCATAGGACAGCTAGGAGAATGTGATGTAAATAATACATGTAAAAACAGTACCTTACATGGCAGGAACCCAAATCTTAGCCCCTTCCTTGGGTACAGATTTGTTTGACTCACAGATTCTAAAAACGCTACAGCTCTCAGTTACTATTTTATCTTTCAAAACAATAATCAACTATATAAAAAAGATCTGAATATGTCCTGATATCTATTAAGATGCTTGCTTCTTCATAGTTTCTGCCCTTTCTTTTAATCCTAAATCAGCCTCGTTCTTGCATTTATAATTGTTCTTACCACTACTGGGTTTCTCATCCTCAGTGTTGTTGACATTTTGAGTCAGATAAGTGTAGGGAGCTGTCTGTGCATTGCAGGACATTTACAGCAGTTCTGTGGTCTCTACTTATTAGATACCAAGAACAAATACCCATCTAGTTGCAATAACAAAAAAAAAATTGCCAAATATCCCTCTGAAGGACACAAGTGTAACTGCTCTATTTTAGCACTTGAACTATAGCACCTTATGTAACAGTTAAATATGTATGAGTCTATGCCCTGTACTATAAAATGCTAACAACATTCAACGCACATATTCACCCAGTGTCTAAGTAAAAGTGACTGATTATACAACAGTGAAAAGTCCCCACCTTCAAGAACTTACATTCTATCTCTGCATTCCTTACTCATCCCTGCATGGAACCAAAGGCCTTACCCTGAACAACCAACCACATGTTTAATGAACTGAACAAGCTGTAAGGTGAAGAAAAATTGTTATCAAGGACGTCCAGAGGGGCATTCGGTGACAACAGGAAAATCATTAAATAGACAATAGGGCTACTTTATGACTTTTTGAAAAATGAATCCAGGAATATTTGCCCTATCATCTTTTTTTCTCAATTATAGAGAAAAATTATTAGTCTTTCAACTGCATCTCAGGTTAGGAGCCACTTCTAAAATATGTTTAAGCCCAACCACCATTGGTATTTAAAGTAATAACATGAGCCTAGTTACCAAAGTACTAAGTGTGAACTGCTATTGACTTCCAAACTCCTGCACACTAGTAATCAACACAACTTAAAAAAACACACCTACAAAACCAAAAATCTTGAGGTTATGTTTTCAGAATAAATATGCTGTCTAGAAATTGAAGTAATAATCGTATACATAGCCACACCTATAAGATTATTTTTAACAAAAAATATGTTCAGAATTTTAACCCAGAAACAAATTTCTCTTTATGAGTGACATCTGTGACTCCATGACTCTGAGAGTATACTGCAGGAAAGGTATTTAAGCAGCTCTTGGAAACACAGTAAGGCTCCTCTACCCTAATCTGCTAGTAGCAGAAATAGGTAAACAGATCTGCTTTGCAGAATAGTCCAGTGCTTGATACATAAGAAGCACCTTGTAAGCCCACACAGCACCTATTAACTGATGGGATACATAAGGCATAAAAAAAAAAGTGTGTGAAAGATAACCTCAAGGTTTCAGGACTGGGGTGCTGGAAGAAAGGAAAGTCTTTGCCAATTAGAGGGTAACTGGAAGATAGCGTTTTATGTCATTAAGGTAATATCCAAAAGGCAATTAAAAATTAACAGATTTAGGCTTGGTGCCTGTAGCTCAGTGGCTAGGGCGCCAGCCACAGACACCAGAGCTGGCAAGTTCGAATCCAGCCCGGGCCTGCCAAACAACAATGACAACTACAACCAAAAAATAGGTGGACGTTGTGGCGGGTGCCTGGAGTCCCAGCTACTTGGGAGGCTGAGGCAAGAGAAACGCTTATGCCCAAGAGTTGGAGGTTGCTGTGAGCTGTAACGCCACCTCACTCTACCCAGGGTGACAAAGTGAGACTCTGTCTCAAAAAAAAAAAAAAAAAAAATTAACTGATTTAGTTGGGGGTCAGAACTGGAATCACATGCATACTTGTGCAGACCTTGAAAGCTGATTCTAGAGACTGGGAAAAATCAGAAAATCAAGAAAGAACTAAGGAGACAATCACAATAAATGATTTCAGGGCAAATTTCAAGGTAGATGAGCTAGAGCTTTAAAAGAATTTGGTGTCACTATAGTCAAGAAGTAGTTTTAAGCATGAGTGGTCAACCCTAGACTTCTAAACTCCTTGAGGGCAAAATGATGTTCTTTCCGCTGTGAACACTCCAGAAGCCCCTATCAGAGCTGTACTCAATAATAATCAACCAGCAGTACTCAATAATACCTTGCACTGTGCCTGCTGTGTGGCAACCAGACACTGTTTAATTACTTCACATACATGATTCTTATTTCTTACAACAGACGGTGCTGATGTGACACCCACTGTACATATAGGACACCTCAGACACCTACCATTTAATTTGCCCTAACTCAGAATCTGTCTAGAAAAGAGACCACTGGATCTCGTTAGATCATTACTAAGTGAGAGCAATTTCAATGCAATGCCAGGGGAAGACCTCAAAGTGCAGGATGTTAAAGCACATCTGAGGCATCCATCATTTCCTCTCTGTTCACACTCCTTTTCTTAAAGCGTCTAAACAAGACTTTAAAATGTAGCCCTATAAAAAATCAGACACACCTCCAGTCTCCTTCCCATCCATTTTCCCATTCCCATCTTATTCCACCCTCAGCCATCTGGACTAGAAGTAGATAACTGACCAATTGAATTCTCTCTGTAGAAATTTAGAATTGAGACTTGGAGATATTTGCTAAGAACCACGATGCAAAGCCAAAGTGAGTCTGGTGTTGATTCCACAGAAAACAAAAAGTTTCATACATACCAAAGTTACAGGAATGCAGAAGCCAAGAGATTCAAAGAGAAGACCAATGTGAAAGAAACTGGAACAGAACTGTAGTAAGTAGAAGTGATGTAAGACCATGTATTTCCTGGGGGAAAAAACTTTAAGTTCATTGAATATACTCCTTTATAGGTAGACTAATTTCAATGGCTTTTGTTCCTTGCAGCCAAATAATCCTTGAGCCAATAACAGAGATCAATGAAATAAACACTAAGTACGCAGGTACTATTTACTTCATACAAACTTTTTGAGGTATTTTAACTCTTATCTCAAGGATAAGGAAGAAAAGTCTCAGAAATATTAAGAGATATTAGTTGTTTGACTCCAAATCCAAAACTCTTTACAAGACACCTCCTCTTCTCTCATGTAACAACTTCTCTGTTCCAGGACATTACACAAACCATTTATCTTATTTCCCACAGAACATTCTGAAACTGTTAATTTTCCTGCTTTTATCATGTCCAGCCTACCCTTGCCAAAAGGTTACAAAGACCAGCAAAAAATTCTATTTTTCTATCTCTGAAAATCAGTTTGCCAAGATGGAACAATAACAACTTTTCTAATCTAAACTGATCTACGCTGCCCACAATTTTTTGTACGTTTTTCACATTTTTTCAAATATAGACAGAATTCCTCCACCTATTTACAACTGTAAATTTCCCTTAAAATGGCCTTTCATGTATTAGCTAAATGGGTTTTAGTTTCTTTTCCCTAAAATAAGTTCCTGAAATTCAAAAAATTTAAAAAAAATTAAAAGTATCTTCCTTTTTCCAGTCTCTAGACTTATATCACTGGAGCTCTGAGACTAAAGAAGGATAGAGAAATTCCCACAGTGGTTCCGGGTTTTAGGTAACTCCCACATCCTCAGTATCTGTGAAATAATATCATAGGCCTTGTATTATACCTCTAAGCCCTTACTAATCTTATAAACAGTGCAGTTATGTGAGTACATACACTAGTCACTAGCTCAACCTGGAGCATATTTCTTCCCTGACTCCCTACATTTTCCAATCTATAAATCGCTGTTACTCATAGCTCCAACTAATTGTAAAATTCACTGTCCACTCTCAGGGCAGTGTTGCTGGAAAAAATATAAAAAAGCACAAATAAGGCAGCGCCTGTGGCTCAGTGAGTAGGGTGCCAGCCCCATATACCGAAGGTGGCAGGGTTCAAACCCGGCCCTGGCAGAACTGCAACAAAAAAATAGCCGGGAGTTGTGGCGGGCACCTGTAGTCCCAGTTACTCGGGAGGCTGAGACAAGAGAATCACCTAAGCCCAGGAGTTGGAGGTTGCTGTGAGCCATGAAGCCATAGCACTTTACCAAGGGCGACAAAGTGAGACTCTGTCTCTTAAAAAAAAAAAAAAAAAAAAAGCACAAATAACCAAGGTACTACTTGAAAGATGCGACCATTTAAAAAATTCACTGAATTACACCATTTTAACTGTCACTAATCATGCTGGGCACTAAATTGCCATTTACCTTAAAACCAAGATATTAAAACAAAATCATTTTTGTACTACTGAGTACATCTAGTCTGAGTAGTACTCTATTTTCTGAGTATTTTCAGACACAACAAAAACAAAGTAACATTCCTAAAAGATGGGAAAAAGCTGAGGGAAACGCGAGCATTCTCCAAGTAACTGAAACAGAAATTCTTAATTCTAGTTTGCACTAAAGCCATTGGATTTATATCTCAGCAGTATTTCCCGTGCTGAAAGTCCCTACCATCTAAAGCTAAACCACTTTGAATTTAGTAAGATTTTAGAGGCGAGGGGAAGTAGAGAAAAAAAAAGGTACCAAGTCATACCACTGTGTGGCTCAAATTTTACTGTCATCGCCATTTGCCAAAGTTGTAAGTACCTCCGTTACATCTCCATATTTTTAATAAAGCAGCTTAGACGCCTGGAATAATAGTAATATAGTCAATCCATTTGTAATACTTTATGGCCAACATTTAAGCCATTAACAGCTTAGAACGACAGAAATTCAAATTATCAATACTCCGAGGAACCGCTTGATGCCCTCTGTTCCTGTTACAAGATGCAAGTAGGGCTCCGGGATTCTGACAGCGAAGGATGCTTGCTGTTCGGGGACAAAGTGCACCGTCCTCCTCCTCCTGCATATGCTCTGTGCGCACACCATAAACACAAACTAAGCGCGCACACTCAGACCACCACGCACTCCGGGGCCAGAAAGTAAGCCTGTCATTCTAAGGGGCGGCAGCTCCACCCCCACACTCAGGACCCCAGAAAGTCTCTTCCTAAACCCGAGAATCCCCCTCCCCTCCGGGCCCAGCACCTTAAGCTTCCTCCTTCTGCCCCGCTCCTCCCCTCCTCCTCCCACTGCCGTGCGAAGTCGCACCTCAGGCGGCCCCGAAGCCGGAGAGGGACAGAAGGCAAGCGGAGGGGCTGGGGCACAGGAGCCGGGCCGTTCCATCGACCCGGCCCCACACCCCACCACCACCCCGGCCAAAGCAGTGCTTACGCCACCGGGGAGTCCGCGCCCGGCTCACCTGGGGGCCGCAGCCTCCGCAGCTCACAGGCATGTCACCGGCCCGCAACGACCAGTCGCGCGAGCTTGGCAAACCGGCTGGCGCCCCCTCCCGCATCAGTCCCCCGCCCTCCCCCCTCCCAGCCCCGCGGCCCGCCCCCGCCCTGCCCACCCCCTCGGCTTCCGCCGCCGCAGCTCCAGCCTGCAACACCGCCTACTCCCCACGCCTCCTACTCACTCTCGCGAGACGAACCCACCTCTCGCGAGACGAACTCCGTAGCTAAGCCCGCGCAAAAGTGGGTGGGCTTCTAAAAAGGGAAAGAAGGAACAAGAAAAAGCCTTCCCACGTGCTCCTGGGCAGCTAGCGGATGAGCCCCGCCAGTCACATGACTTCAGGCGGCCTCTCCACTGGCCAGAACCTGCTCAGCCGTGAAAGCTTTAAACACGAGGCTGACCTACGAACTTGCGGCGGCGTCTTGCGTGCTTCCTGGTCCGTTGTCTTGGAAACGGAAACCCTTTCCTCTGGCACGTACCCAGGCCTTTGCTTGCTCTGCAGGTTTGTTTGCAGGCCCTGTCTCCTCTCCTTCGACCCCTTAGTGTTACAGCCCTTAGTACGCCGGGCTCCTCCTTCACGACGCTAGCTTTGCTTTCTTCTGCAGCCCCAGGCCCTTCCCCAAGTGGCCGCCCAGCCAGATCGGACGGCCACGAAAAGCTCATCCTTTTGGATGGCTCCGCCCCTTCTCCCCAGCATCTCTAGGGAGGACCACTCTGGGCAAACTGGCCAGTAGGCCCTACCTGGTATCCAAGAATGGATACCAAGGGTTCGCCGGGCCTAGCGCTCATCCTGACGTGTTCACGTGGCACCAAAATTAGAAAGTAAAACTTTGGTCATGGAGAAAGAAACGCTATTATGTTGATTATTTGCCCTTAAAATCAGAAGGACCAGTCCAATCTAGTTGCATGTCTCAAGGGTGGAAATACCTGGTAGAAGAGAAAGACATTTTTAAGTGTATCCTCATTGTGACTTAAGTTTTGCCCTATTTGGAGGAGAGGGGCAGGGAAGAAATTTCTTCATTCAACAAATTTTGGTTGAGCTCCTATGTTTGTTAGTACTCCAGGCTGCCGATAGAACGTGATGAAAGCAAAGTGGATTCTAGGGAGCTTATCTGAGGAGGAAAAGAAGAAAGAAAAAATGTTGTCGTTAAGCTGTATACAAAGAAATTACAATAAGTAATGTGATGATGATTGAGTTTGGATGGCTCCTGAGCAGCAGCCCTTTTGAGGAGACGTTTAAACAGTGGTTTGAATAACAGTCGTGCAAAAATCAGAGCATTTTAGGCCAAGGAAAAGGCTAATTCAAAGGCCCTAAATAGGGATCTATTCTAGTGCAAGCAAACTGCTTGGAGGTAAATGAATTTAGGCCAAAGCTTGCAAGGATTTGTTAGCCATGAAAGGAATTGAGAGTTTATTATAAAATCTAAACGCAATGTAAACTGTTGGAGAGTTTACTTTTTTAATTAAAAAAAAAAAAACTGCAGAGACTGGATCTTGAGGAGGCCAAACAGAAGCAAGGAGATAGGTTTGACATTCCTCTTTAAAATCTATTAGGTCAGAGCCCTGGTGCTGTTTGCTGCCTTTTGTTAAAAAATTTGAGTTTCTCCTATTCCATAAAAGAAATAAAAGGGATTATTGTTATTTGGAAAAAGGAAATGGCCGAAAAGGTAGACCCCATCTTTGATTTTCTTCCCAGATTTCTTTGTGCATTTACAGTCACAGATTAAACTCTTCTTTCTAGTTTTAAAGTTGGTTCTAAGAAAAAATGGAACATAAAGTGACATTCTATGTGGATACTTATTCCTTAGCATAAGATTTGAAAAGATAAAGATTGAAGGCTGGGAAATGAGGATGGCATTTCACTAAAAGAAATAGAAGTCAAGAAACAGTTCCAATTCAAAGCCCTCTCATTAACTAGTGATGCAACCAAATCAAGGTTCCTTATCGCCTCAGAGTCTCCGCTTTCTCATACATAAAACAAAGCAATTCAACTATCCAACACTCAAAAGTTGTTAAGACTGAATTACACTTTAACAGGCACATATTAGTGACAGAAGCTAGAGGAGGAAATGAATTTTTATGAAAACCTAACAGTGAGCAACACAAGTTGAATGAAACTAGACACACACATACCAGCTGAGGATCTATGACACTGATTAATACAGATGCCAGGAATACTTCCCACAGAAGCCTTGGCCTTCCCAGAGTGAGAACGGAAGCGCTGCCACCTGCTCAACCTCATGTTCCCTTTCTCTGAAGCTATTTTGAACCTTTGTAGTATTTAATAAATAATGATTCACATGTTCCTAATCAGGGTTTAAGAACTAGATAGAAAATAAATTTTTTAAAAGGACTGAGGCAATATCTTAAAGTTAAGCTAACAACTTTAATGAAAGCAAGATTTCAAGAGACATCACAGGGTTATTCTTTAAAAGGAAAAAATGCTAAAAACAGAAAAGATACTATTTTAACAAAGTAAGACCATTACTAAAATGCTAATGGAGTACTTTTGAGTGCTCCTTACAGCCCTCATAATGATTAAGTGAAACAGCTGCTTGGGACTGCTAATTTAGACAACAATGGGCTCCACTCTTATCATTCTAATGTATATTAATAGAACCATGAATCCTCACAGCTCACACTATCAAGGGAGTCTTAGTGGTCTCTTGTGCTAGCTACAGTTACTTGGGGTACAATGACTACAAAGTGAGAAGAAATTTAGGATTGAGATCTAATTCTGTTATGTCCCTAGCACCTGGTTTCTTTTTAAAATTCTTAACAGTTTTATTGAGATGTAATTCACATACCATGCAATTTAGTGCTTTTTGGTTTATTCACAGAGTTGCTCAGTCATCACCAAAATCTAATTCTAGAACCATTAGCAGTCAATCTCCCACCTCATCCCCGACCCTAAGCACTCACTAGTCTACTTTATATCTCTGTAAATTTGCCTATTCTAGACATTTCATATGGAGTCACACAGGATATGGTCTTTCATGTCCCAGTTCACTTAGCATAGTGTTTTCAAGGATCGTCCATGTTGTAGCCTGTGTCAGTACTTCATTTCTTTTAATCACTGGATAGTCATTCCATTCTATACATACAGTACGATTATTGATCCATTTGTCAGTTCACAGGCATGTAGATTGTATCCACTTTTTGGCTCTTTTGAATAGTTAAGCTTTGAACATTTGTATAGACGTTTTGTGTGGGTTTTGCTTATTGTTTATCATACTTTAAAAAATGAGATGTCAAATTTATCCAGTTCACAAAGTCCATGTTTCTTTTCCTTGCAAAGTCACAAAGTTCACAAAGTCCATGTTTCTTTTCCTGACCATGTCACTCCCCTGCTTAAAACCCTTCACTAGCATCTTATAGTTCTCCCCTTTATCTGCCTAACATTCTCCTCAGCTCTCCTGTCACTCTCTCAGGCTGTCCCCCTTTTAGTTCCTCAAAATAAGACCAGATCCACCCTGCCTCAGAGTCTTCCCACAAGCTGATCCTTGGATATCAAATACTCTTCCTCTGTCCAACCCCCTTAGGCTCTGAATGCCCACAAATCCAGCTTTGAGGTTCACTGTCATTTTCTCAGGAATTCTTGTCCTAACTCTCCAGACTAAGTAGCCTACCCTTTATCTAGGACTCTGTTTTTTCAAAGTATTTGTCAACTTACTATGATTTGCATTTTTATGATTATCTGGGTAATGTCTGTCTCCCTACTCCACTGAACTGTAGAAGAGGGACCAACTCTGTTTGTGCTTACTAGTGCCTGGCACATAGTAGATACTCAATAACTAGTCAAAGGAAAGAAGGGAGAAAGGAAGGGTTTTCCCAGACTGTTCTGTGTTCTGTTTCCCTGTCTTGCTAGGAATCTTGTCTCAGGCAAGTCTGTGCTATGCTCAGGGTAACTAATGGCAAGGCCTATCCTATGCTTGGGACGGTACAGCAAGGGGAAGACAAGTGTCCCTACTTATGCTCCCCACAAAAGGGAGGTGGGGAAGGGGAGACCAGTGTTGAATGAAGGAGCTAAGGAGCAGTGTGGCAGCTCACAGGACATAGTTCATGTCTAAGGCACCCAGAAGAGCACCTAGAAGACCTCAGGGAAAGCTCGGGACATTTTAGTGGGCTAATGTTCAGCAGTCAAGTTGGTAGTGTCTCTTCCACATAATTTTGTAATTTAATGGAAATGTTACTTTCATTTGTAGACATAATCTAATGGAACTGAGATAGTTGGGATATAGGAACATGAAAGAATTATAGCCCAGCAAGTTTGAATGATTTATTCTAGATCACACAGTGCGCTCCATGTGATAGTTCAGACTAAAATTAGCTAGTTCAGTTTTGTCCTACCTTTCAGCAAAACTTAACATACTACAAAGCCAGCCTCTCTGCTTAATCCCCCTGTTGACCTTTGACTACAAAGGCAGGCATCATCTTTCCCCAGGAGGTTTGGAGCTTTACACTCATGACTTCTGCCTGCCAGAAGCAGATTCCATGTTGCTTCCTGTGAGACAGCTTGAGTCTTCCTTTGACCCACTTGCTGAATTCCTGCCGGAGCGATGGCCCCAGCTGACGGTTCACTTGTGGGAGACAAAAGTCAAGTCCTGGCTTCTGCATTACTCAGTTTTTGTATTTTGTTTTTTTATGAGTATGAATTAATAGACTCATTATGTAGAACCTTGGGAAATACAAGAACAAAATAAAGCTGACCACCTTTACATGCATTATTTAGTTCATAATAATCAATGTAAAACATTCTGAATGTAGAAATTATTTCATCATCAATTTAAGTATATAAAAATGCTTTTTAAATTTAAGAGATGAAATAGTTCCTTTATGCCTATGTTTTGAAAACATATATCATAGTCTGTGGTATACTTTATAACTTATACAGTTTACCTAATTATCTTATAGTATCTTGAAGAACAGAAACACATCTTAGCCATTATTATAACATGATGCTTAGTAATGTTTTAATATATAGTAGGTGTTTATCAATGCTCAACGAATTCTAAAATCACAGCTATACTTACTAGTAAATGTAGTACACGTGATAATTCAGAAATGCCACTCCAAATTAAAGACTTCTTGAATAGCATAATAGAGTGTTATTATGTATCATACTGAAATATAATGATTCTTCTGATTTAAATCATCATAGTCATAGCTAATTAATAAGTTACTTAACTTCCAAAATGTAAAATACAGATGTACCTTCTTTTTAGAAAGTGCACTTGTCTAAAATTCAGAAATAAATAATTACACACCTAAATAATTACTTGATAAGAGAGTTTTAAAAAATATCATGACCGTGCCAATTTTAAATGACTGGTAGATAATAGAATTAGAAGTATAAAGTTTTATAAGAAGCTTATGTAACAGACATTACTAATTCAAAGTAGCATGAATTATCACCAAGCTTTTCAAAAGCATTTAGTGTAAATACAAAATAATTTAATTTGTGAGATTAGCATTTTAAAAAATTTAATTTATAAGATAAAAAAAAATTTTTTTTTTGAGACAGAGCCTCAAGCTGTCACCCTGGATAGAGTGCTGTGGCATCACAGCTCACAGCAACCTCCAATTCCTGGGTTTAAGCGAGTTCCTGCCTTCACCTCCCAAGTAGCTGGGACTACAGGCACCCGCCACAACACCCAGCAATTTTTTTTTTTTTTTATGTTGCAGCTGTCATTGTTGTTTGACAGGCCCAGGCTGAATTTGAATCCTCCAGCTCAGGTGTACGTAGCTGGTGCCTTAGCCCACTGAGCCACAGGCACCAAGCCTACAAGATAAAATTTGTATACAACTTTCCAAAAATGTCTTTTGCAAAAGGTGCCATAGACTTCCTCTTCATGTATTGAAAGAACCAAGCTGACTCCATTTTGTTAAAACTAACTCATTTTGTTCTACAGCTTTTCACTAATTCTACCTTGTCCCACAGCCTTCAATTTGCAGCTGCACATCAAAAGTTAATTTATGGCTGCATACCAAAAGGGTCAATTTGCAGATGCACACCAAAGGTGATAGGCAACCTGTTTCCTCCCCCACCCCCGGCTCCAGTATGTCCCCCCAGAGCGATAACAGGGCACCTAACCTCGGTCATTCTGGTAGTAAATATTTCCCCAGGCCAGTTAACCCAGAACAGACATTGACCAGTCCCTTACGCCCCTATCAGCTCTCCCCAGCAGTTCCCCCAACACCGCCTCCCTTTGTTCCTTTCTGTACCCTTAAAACTGCTCTCCTGTCTGTAGGCGAGGCTTCTCTGCTCTGCTAGGTCAGGGACAGAGAGCCCTAGCTAGCTAATAAAACCACCTCTTGCTTTTGCAAGAGGACCCATGGACTTGATCAATTGGTGATTTATGGGGGGACCCCGTGACTTAGGCACAACATTTGGGATACCCCCCCAAATCACCAAGAACCTACTGTGGAGGTGAGTGCATGTATGCAGGCATTGTCTATTTGTCTTGTCCTGTTCTGTGTTGGTTTCGTCCGTTAAGTCTGTAGTTGGGACGCGGTACCCCCAACAGTTGGGTCGTGGAACCCTGGACAGAGTAGGAGAGGAAACGCCCCACGTATGGGGGACTGGGATGTGCAATCCTTAGTCCTTGGTCAAGAAAACCAGGCGTTTCATCTGGTGGAGAGACAAGGCGGGTCACAACCACCAAATGGAGCTATACCATTGTCTCATTTTCAGTTTTGCTTGGAAACCTGCAAAGGCAGGCTCTTGCTCTCTGGTGGTGTCTTGTACGCTATTTGTTTTGTGTGTATCTTGTTATATTTGGAGGGTGACATGGGACAGACACAGATGGCTCCCCTTTCCCCAATTTTGGCTAATTTCCAGGATTTCAAAGACAAAGCTTGAGAGTATGGTTTCAATGTGTCTAAAAATAAACTTGTAACTCTTTGCAGGAATGAATGGCCGGTGTTACACACCAGATGGCCACCAGTAGGCACTTTCCATCTCCCTACTATCTTTCAGGTCAAAGATACAGTCTACCAATCTGGGACCAGGCACCCGGATCAGATCCCATATATAACTGCTTGGCAGGACCTCATGGAGGACCCTCCATCATGGTTAAAATCTTTTCTTCCCCTGCCAGACAAAGGCGTGGCCAAGCTCCTAGCCTTGAAGGAGAAAAAGGAGAAGTCTCCTGAACCTACTGCCCCTGCCACAGTCCTCCAAGAAGGAACTGATCCAGAAGTGCTTCCCCCCGCCATCAACCCTCACCTTGGGGAGCACCTGTCCCTTCAAGTCCACAGGCAATGAGGCCACTTCAGCCCTAGGTCCAGGGAGTAGCCTCCGGAGCCCACCCCACATCCGCCGTAGAGCCCTACACGATCCAGCAGCAGACTCCACTGTGCTGCCACTTCGCGCGGTGGTCCTCTCATGGTAGGACCCCCTGATGGAGCAAACCCCCCAAACCAAGAATATCACTATTGGTCCTTTGCCACAAGTGATCTTTATAACTGGAAGATGTAGATTCCTAAATTCTCTGAAAAACCTATTGCCTTGATGGACCTCTTAGACTCAATTCTTTTTACTCATCAGCCACTTGGGATGATTGTCAGCAGCTCTTACAGGTCCTTTTCACCACTGAGGAGCGGAACTGCATCATGGCTGAGGCCAGGAAGGCTGTTGAGGGTCCATATTTGAACCCCAGTACCAGTCAGGCTCTCATAGATGCAGCCTTCCCCCTCACGCACCCAGAGTGGAATTTTAATACAGGAGCAGGTAAGGTGAGACTCTAAGCCTACCACTAGACTCTAATGAGGGGTCTCCCTAAAGCGGCTAGAAAGCCTACTAATATGGCCAAGGTGGATAATGTGCAGCAGGAGAAGACAGAGCTCCCTGCTGCTTTCTTAGAAAGGATAATGGAGGCATTCCGCATGCATACTCCCCTAGATCCTGAAGCTATAGAGAATAGAGCAGCAGTTGTCATGTTCTTTGTTAATCAGTCAGCTCCAGACATTAAATGTAAATTGTAGAGAATAGATAGACTGGGCGAGAAGTCTTTACAGGACCGCCTAGAAGTCGCTGAAAAAGTCTACAACAGCCGAGAGACCCCCAAGGAAAGGCAAACAAAGGCGGCTAAGAGGCAGACCCAGGAATTGGCCAGGATCCGACTGCGCTGACTAGTGGCAGGAGGTAAGGAGAGCTCCCCAGGCAGGGAAAGGCACTGCCCCCAGAAGAACCAGTGTGCCTATTGCAAGGAACACAGACACTGGGCCTGTGGCTACCCCCCAAAACAGACTACCAGGCTCGGCGCCTGTGGCTCAACGGGCTAAGGCGCCAGCCACATACACATGAGCTGGCGGGTTCGAATCCAGCCCGGGACCCCCAAACAACAATGACAGCTGCAACCAAAAAATGGCCAGGCGTTGTGGTGGGCGCCTGTAGTCCCAGCTACTAGGGAGGCAGAGGGACTCGCTTGAGCCCAGGAATTGGAGGTTGCTGTGAGCTGTGATGCCACAGCACTCTACCCAGGGTCACAGCTTGAGGCTCTGTCTCAAAAAAAAAAAAAAAACAGACTACCAGACCTTCATGCCCCCCCCCCCTTTGTACCAGTCTTAGAGCTAAGCAGGCTCAAAGGATAGGGGGGTCAGGGCTCGTCACCCCTCCCCGAGCCCCGGGTAACTCTCAGAGTGGAGGGGACCCAGCATTTGGTCTTGACCCAGGACCATGGCCCTGTGGATACCCAGAAGTCATGGGTCCAAGGGGCCACAGGCATCAAACAATATTCATGGACTACCCAAAGAACTGTGGACTTAGGCATAGGCCAGGTATCCCACGTGTTCATGGTCATTCCAGACTGCCGCTACCCTCTTCTCAGGCGAGACCTCCTGACCAAGGTAGGAGCTCATATCGTCTTTAAAGACGAAGGCCCCCTTGTCACAGACCAGTATGGGAGCCCCATACAAGTACTCACCCTTCAACTTAAAGATGAGTACAGGCTACACCAGCAGCAACCTGAGAGCCACCAGCCAACAGATGTCACCGTATGGCTGAGAACTTACCCACTCACCTGGACTGAGACCGGGGGAATGGGACTAGACGCCTACTGACCACCAGTCATTGTAGAGCTCAAACCAATGGCTGAACCCGTATGGGTGCGGCAGTATCCCATGTGCCAAGAAGCCCAGCAGGGCATCACGCCCCACATTTTAAGAGTACAATACTAGTACCTTGTCAATCAGCATGGAACATTCCCCTGCTGCCTATAAAGAAGCCATTAACTAATGACTATAGACCAGTCTAGGACTTGAGAGAGGTCAACAAACGGGTACTGGACATCCACCCGACTGTCCCAAACCCTTACCCACTATTGAGTGCCCTCGCCCAGAATGGGTATGATACACTGTCCTTGATTTAAAAGATGCCTTCTCCAGCCTCCTGTTGGCCCCCCAGAGCCAGGTGATGTTCACTTTTGAATGGAACGATGACGAGCAGGGAATCCATGGTCAGCTTACCTGGACTCGGCTGCCACAAGGGTTCAAGAACTCCCCCACCATTTTCAATGAAGCCTTACATGAAGGCTGTGTGAGTACCAGCAGCAACACCCTCACCTGACTCTTTTACAGTATGTAGATGACATTCTGATTGCAGCTGAGACAGAAGCAGAGTGCCACCAAGGCACCCAGGACTTACTGCCTGCATTGGGAGCTCTAGGGTACCAGACCTCTGCCAAGAAAGCTCAGATTTGTCAACAAACTGTGAGTTATCTAGGTTACATCCTTAAGGATGGACAGCGGTGGCTATCACAGGCAAGGAAAGAGACAGCAGGGAGTGCGAGAGTTCCTTGGGTCGGCTGGGTTCTGCTGCCTGTGGATTCCGGGGTTCACAGAGATAGCAAAACCCCTTTATGAGGCCACCCGGGACAGCTTGCCTTTTCAATGTACTACAGAACAAGAGGAAGCTTTCTAGGCACTGAAACGAGCCTTGCTCTCAGCCCTGGCCCTGGGAATCCCAGATATTACCAAGCCCTTTCATCTGTATGTAGATGAACACAAAGGCATAGCAAAAGGGGTGCTTGCTCAGTCGCTTGGTCCCTGGACCCGGCTGGTCGCTTACTTGTTAAAGAAACTAGACCCTGTAGCGGCAGGCTGGCCCCTATGCCTACACATCATTGCAGCTACTGCGTTGCTAGTTAAAGATGCAGATAAATTGACTTTAGGGCAGGAGCTGTTGATCATGACCCCTCACGCTATTGAGAGAGTCTTCAAACAGCCACTGGATCGGTGGGTTAGCAATGCCCGGTTCGCCCACTACCAGGGCCTTTTACTAAATCCTCCACGAATCCAATTTCTGCCAAAGACCTCTCTCAATCCAGCAACCCTACTGCCATACCCAGACCTAGATGTCCCCCTGCATGACGGTGTCAACATCCTAGCCCAGGTCCACAGCATACATCAGGACCTTACAGATCAGCCTCTCCCTGATGCAGAAGCCACGTGGTACACAGATGGAAGCAGCTTCATACAAGATGGATGCAGGTACGCAGGGGCAGCAGTGGTATGTGAGACTGAGACTGTTTGGGCAGAGTCCCTCCCGGCTAGAACGTCAGCTCAAAAGGCTGAGCTTATAGCCCTAACACAAGCTATGACCTTGGGAAAAGGTCTGAGACTTAACATTTATACTGATACCTGATGTGCCTTTGCCACTGCCCACATACATGGGGCAATCTATCAGGAGAGAGGGTTCCTCACGGCAGAAGGAAAGACTGTTAAGAATAAAGAAAAAATACTTAATCTCCTAAAAGCCTTATGGCTTCCCCAGAAGCTAACCATCATCCACTGCCCAGGCCATCAATGGGGCGATTCCCCTGTAGCCAAAGGCAACAAGCAGGCCGACCAGGTCACCAAGACCATAGCTACTTCAGTCACCCAAGAGCTTCCTACTACCATGTTGCCAAATCTTAGGCCCCCAACACTCCCTCTATCTCCGGAGTATGCTCTGAAGGACTTAACAATGGATAAAGCAGATCCCACAGGCACACTCCCCTGAGAAGTATAATGGATGGTACATCACCTGTGATAATAAAGTGCTTATGCCGGCAAAACTGGGACAGGAAATCCTCCATAAAATCCACTCCTCCACCCACCTGGGGTCACGCAAGATGAAAGACTTGCTGCGCCACACCAAAATCAAGATACAAAACCAGAATACCAAAATTGATGAAGTCATAGCTTCATGCAAAGTATGAATTATGACTAACTGTATCTAGCCCCCACAATCCAGGGTCCAGGGAGAATGGAACAGAGGCAGGTGCGTACTGGGAAGTGGACTTTACTGAAGTTAAGCCAGGTAAATATGGATATAAATACCTCCTTGTTTTCATAGACACTTTCTCAGGATGGGTAGAAGCATTTCCTACCAAAAATGAGACTGCACAGATAGTAGTAAAAAAGATATTAAAGACTATGCCTAGGTTTGGAATTTCTAATCAGATAGGGTCAGATAATGGCCCAGCCTTTGCTTCTCAGATAGTGCAGAGTTTAGCGGGAGACTTGGGGACAAATTGGAAATTGCATTGTGTTTATCAGCCCCAAAGTTCAGGGCAGGTAGAGCCGATGAACCGCACTCTAAAAGAGACCCTCACCAAATTAATCATGGAGACTGGTGGTGACTGGGTGTCTCTCCTCCCCTTTGCCCTGTACCAGGTGCAAAACTCACCCTACTTGATAGGGAAAACTCCCTATAAAAATTTCTTTGGGAGACAACCCCCTATAATCCCTAAGTTGCATTGCAAGGCCCTCACCTCAGAGGACCAGGATCTTAAAACTTGGAAAGACTATGCAGTAACTTTGCATTTTTACCAAAAGGCACAGCGAGCCGATTGGGAGAAACTCATAGCTCTCTACAGCTCAGGACCGGTCCCTGAACCACACGCCTTCCGACCTGGAGATTGGGTGTATGTGAAGTGTCACCAGCAAGAAACGCTGGAGCCCCAGTGGAAAGGCCCATACACTGCAGTCCTCATCACTCCCACCACACTCAAAGTTGACAGTATCACCTCCTGGATACATCACATGCACGCTCGCCTAGCTGACCCGTTTGCCACCAAAGAGGACTACACCCCCCAGTGGAAACTCTGCCAGGACACTGACAATCCACTGAAATTCAAGCTGCAGAAATGCCAGGACCCCTGAGGTCACCGTATGTGTATCACTTATTGACTTGCTCTGCCTTATTGTCTTTTCCCTCACTGCCAACCCCCATTGTCCCATCCAAGTAACGTGGCTGTTACTTGTGTTAGCACAGGAACCGTAGTCAGCCAAACCTCTGGAATTCACCCTAGAGGTACTTGGTTCCCAGAGCTCTTAGTAGACCTCCACGATTTACTAGGCACCACCAAACTTTAGTGTCATCCTAGAATGACCAAGTGGATTTATGTCTGCCCCGGGCACCTTCCTGATAAGTGTGGAAGAGCGTATTACTATGTAAGTCATGGGACTGTGTCTCCACTGGGCAAATATGGTGGGATCCCCCTAGAAAAGGAGACTTGATTGAAGTAAAGCGGAAACATAAATGCCCTCCCATGAAGTCAGGGACCTGTAACCCAGAAGAAAACCCCAGATGTGATAGGCTTAGTATCAACTTCACTGAAAGAGGAAAACAATCAATAGGGTGGGAAAGTGACAAATTGTGGGGCATACAATTGTACGATAATGCTTACACAGATCCAGGTGCTGTTTTCCAACTCAGAGTCGTATACACCCCAGTTAATGACAGGCCTGCTGCGGTAGGCCCCAACATGGTGCTTAAGCCCCCCCTTATAGTCACCCCTAAGTCCCACGGCTCCCCTGGCTCTCCAGGCCAAGCACTCAGCACTCAAGGGTTGATTCTAAACCACACCTTTGCGTCTACCTCAGACCCTGATCCACTTTGGAAACTGGTTACTGCTACATACCAGGTTTTAAATACTTCCAGACCAGACCTTACTAAGGCTTGTTGGTTATGTGTAGAAGCCAGACCCCCCCTATTATGAGGGAATTGCCCTAATAAGTAAACCTAGAGTCAGCTCCCATGCTAGTGACTGCCGTTGGCAACAGTCTGGGCCGCAAGTCACCTTGCAGTCCATTATAGGACAAGGAACCTATATAGGCCAAATACCCTCTCGGTACCAGCATCTATGTAATCGAACTTTCCTCTAGGATGGAGCTGGGTATGTAATTCCCACCAACAATTCCTGGTGGGCTTGCTCTACAGGGGTCACCCCATGTTTACATAGGACAATTCTGAACCTAACCCAAGATTTTTGTATATTAGTATAGCTCATCCCCAAGCTGCTCTATCACTCAGAAGACCTGTACCAAGCATTTGAACCGGTTATCAGTACAATCAATAGAATTAAAAGAGAACCAGTCACTACAATAACTCTAGCCATGCTCATAGGGCTTGGCATAGCAGGGGCAAGTACAGGAATCTCCTCCCTAGTTCTCCAGGATCAAAACTATGGTGCCTTACGTACTGCAAGACATAGAGAGACTTAGACATAGAGAGAATTGAAAATTCCATCTCCCATCTTCAAGAATCCCTAACTTCCCTCTCTGAAGTAGTGCTCCAAAACAGGTGAGGGCTAGACTTACTGTTCCTTCAGCAAGTGGGGTTGTGCACGGCCTTAAAAGAAGAATGCTGTTTTTACGCTGATCCACTCAGGAGTAGTTAAGCAGTCAATGGAATTAGTAAGGGAAGGTCTGTGTAAAAGGAAATTCAGGAACAATCCCAGAGCTGGTATGAATCTGTGTTCAACAAATCCCCCTGGCTCACAATCTTAATTTCAACTATAGCAGGCCCACTTGTAATCCTATTACTGTTACTAACCCTTGGTCCCTGCATAATTAATAAATTACTGGCCCTTATCCGAGCTAGGATCAATGCTGTCCAAATAATAGTTTTACGGCACAGTATACTCACCTCAGCTCTGAATTCACTGGCAACAGCATAGAGCTAAGGCCTGTAAGACCTGCTGAAGACCCATGATTGGATCTTCTATGCACTAGAAGAGGGAGGAATGAAAAAACCAAGCCGACTCCATTTTGTTAAAACTAACTCATTTTGTTCCACAGCCTTTCACTAATTCTACCTTGTCCCACAGCCTTCAATTTACAGTTGCACATCAAAGGTTAATTTATGGCTGCATACCAAAAGGGTCAATTGCAGTTGTATACCAAAGGTGATAGGCAACCTGCTTCCTCCCCCACCCCCCGGCTCCAGTATGTCTGCCCAGAGCGATAACAGGGCACCTAACCTCAGCCATCCTGGTAGTAAATATTTCCCCAGGCCAGTTAACCCAGAACAGACATTGACCAGTCCCTTACGCCCCTATCAGTTCTCCCCAGCAGTTCGTGCCCAACACCGCCTCCCTTTGTTCCTTTCTGTATCCTTAAAACTGCTCTCCCCTCTGCAGGCGAGGCTTCTCTGCTCTGCTGTGTCAGGGACAGAGAGCCCTAGCTAGCTAATAAAACTACCTCTTGCTTTTGCATCAGACTTGGTCAATGGGTGATTTATAGGGGAGACCCTGTGACTTAGGCACAACAGTACATGGATACATGCTTACTATTCTTAAGAAAGTATTAGATAGGCTCAGCACCCATAGCACAGTGGTTATGGTACCAGTCATGTATACTGAGGGTGGCAGGTTCAAACCCAGCCCAGGCCAGCTAAACAACAGTGACAACTGCAACAATAACAAAAAATAGCCAGGTGATGTAGCAAGTGCCCCTAGTCCCAGCTACTTGGGAGGCTGAGGCAAGAGAATCACTTAAGCCCAAGAGAATGAGGGTGCTAAGTTGTGATGCCACAGCACTCTACTGAGGGCAGCATAGTGAGACTCTGTCTCAAAAAAAAGAAAGTATTAGATAACTTCCCCCTGGATTATGTATATAAAGGGCAAGGAAAGAAGGTATCCTACAACAAGTTGTTCCTGCGTCTATCATTCCTATTATTTAGCCGCCTTGCTTTTCAAATGAAACATTCATTTAACATGCAGATAAGAGCATCCTTATTCATTAACTCACATGAAATTCAACAGAAAATATGCTTATGCGATTAGATCTTTACAAGAAGATAATACTCAAAACATGAATATTGCATGCCTAATTCTGGTTCAGGAAGTCATTAATCACTATTGCAAAAATCTAGGCTAAAAAGAACTTTTATAATGCCTTACATGTTTCCTAGCCTAAGCTTTAGGAAATTCCTATCCTATTGGAGGTATTAAGCCATTAAATTAGAGATGTCTAGTCTGGTCCCCATGCTAGTCTTGATTCCTATTTTCTTTGGATTTCTTAAGGTCATCTTCAACATATTTGTTCCCTTTTTTCCACAGTGGAATTTGTGAAATCATTGCAGCTTCAGAAAGTCAAAAATTCCTAGTAGCAAATTTCATGGACACCATTTCTGATTTGTTGGTTTATTGGCCTACATCACTTATGGTTGGATGTAGCTACAAAAAAACAGCTGCATCCTTAGGCTACATGAATCCTAATGTGATGCTCAGAACAAATAAGTACTTTGGTCTTATTCTGTGCTAAACTATTCAATCCATGCCTGCATTAAACAGAGGCATGGGGGCTAGGGAGTATATTACATGTGAAATTTAACCTGTTAGTAATTAACCTGGAGAAAGGAAGACTTGGAGAGCTATAATACACTGAAGTTGGAAGGCCAACGTCATAGGCAATATGTCTTCCAAGAGAAAAGAACAGATTTTGCTTCAAATAAGAGGAAAAAAATTGTAATTAGCATGATCATTAAGTGGAATGATTTATCTTTATAAACAACGGATATAAAATTTCTTAGTATCTATGCAATTTATTTTAAAAATACCCTTTGTAGGCCAGGTGCAGTGGCTCAGACCTATAATCCTAGCATCCTGGGAGACTAAGGTGGTGGGGATTGCTTGAGCTCAGGAGTTCAAGACCAGCCTAAGCAAAAGTGAGACCCTATCTCTACTAAAAATAGAAAAACTAGCTATATGTTGTGGCAGATGCCTATAGTTCAAGCTGTTTAGGAAGCTGAAGGAAGAAGGTCACTTGAGTCCAGGGTTTGAGGTTGCTGTGAGCTATGCTATTATAGCATTCTACTCAGGGTGATTAAGTGAGAAGAGAGCCTCTCAAAAAAAAAAAAAAAAAAGAAAAGAAAAAGAAGAAAGAAAACAATACCCTTCATAGAGCCCAATTTTATAATTTGTAAATTTATAATTTGCCATATTCTGTTCTGGTCTCTAAATTGATTTAAAAATTCTTCCTTTTTAAGTGTGTCCTTGTCTGGGTATAGTGACTCATGCCTGTAATCCTAGCACTTTGGGTGGCTGAGGTGGGTAGTTTGCGTGAGCTCAGTTCAAGACCAGCCTGAACAAGAGTGAGACCCCCATCTCTACTAAAAATAGAGAAAAAAAAACAATTAGCCCGGCATTGTGGCTAATGTCTTTAGTCACAGCCACTTGGTAATCTGAGGTAAGAGGATCACATTATCCCAAGAGTTTGAGGTTGCAGTGAGATAAAAAGCCCTGGCACTTTACACAAGGCCACAGAGTGTATGTCTAAAACAATAAATAAATAAGTGTCCTTATCTCACATTTGATTATACAGATTGCTAGCCTTATCTTTAGTAAGATTCTTAGAAAGGATTTTTTTTTTTTTTGGAGAGACAGAGCCTCACTCTATCGCCCTAGGTAGAGTGCTGTGGTGTCACACAGTTCACAGCAACCTCCAACTCCTGGGCTTAGGCGATTCTCTTGCCACAGCCCCCTGAGTAGCTGGGACTACAGGCACCAGCCACAATACCCGGCTATTTTTCTGTTTTGCAGTTCTGCTGAGGCTGGATTTGACCCCACCACCTTCGGTATATGAGGCCAGAGCCCTACTAATGAGCAACAGGCACTGCCCTCTTACAAACATTTTGTTGTCTTTGAACAGCATGCCTGTAAACAGGGTATTATGGGTATAACAAGATTCCTGCAGAGTTCTTATTTAAGGTGGTCTGTAGCTATTTTGAAATTGCCATGTAAACTCTTGATGAAAGTAAAGTCTGTAGTCAAATAAAGTTTGATAAAACACCACACTAGTTTTTGTGTATGGTTTGAGGAAATCGCATTTTTTTTAAATGGGAAAGAGAAGTCAACATTTGTAAGATGTTACGTGGACTTTAGTGTCAAGCCCTCTGCTGTTCAAACTTTAAGTCTACATTTTTTGTAAACTTTTGTTTTTAATTCTCATGAACATTTCTTGCTCACTTTACTCTTTACGTAATTCTAAGAATTCTCAGTTAAGTTCTAGGGGGAATAAAGTTCCTCATTGAAGTCTGCTCAAATACATTATCCAGTCTGGTTTCTTGATCATAAACATTCCTTGAAGGACTTGCGTTTCTGCCTGGTCTTGAGCCATGTGGTCAGTGCTGCTTTTTGTTACAGCATCCCCTCATTAAGGCAAGACTGGACAATGCCATCTTACAAGCAGAAAGCCCTCTCTACAGAAAGGACACTTGATTTTTAGATACCATAAAGAATCTGTGTTCTAGCCCCATGGCAAATGTTTCCGATCCTTGTTTTCAATGATCAATTCACCACTTCCATTTGGTACTGTATTTTGTGATACACAGTGTTTCCAACCTGTATTGGACCTCTTGTTCCTCACCCAGGAGTGGAAAATCCTCTGCTTGCCCTCAGAAGTCTATCTCACATGACATGCACGTTATAGAAGATTGTCATGAATCCTGACCTCTTTTCATTTGTTCACTTTGACCAACTTAAGATTCTACTTTCCTTAACTTCTGGCAACCTCAGGTCAACAACTGAAAGTAAAGGAATGCAATAGTACATAAGAAACACCTGGCTAGGCGCCTGTAGCTCAGTGGTTAGGGTGCCAGCCACATGCACCAGGGCTAGTGGGTTCAAACCCAGCCAGGGCCTGCTAAACAACAATGAGAACGATAACAAAAAATGGCCAGGCATTGTGGTGGGAGCCTATAGTCCCTGCTACTTGGAAGGCTGAAGCAAGAGAATCACTTAAGCCCAAGAGTTTGAGGTTGTGAGCTGTGATGCCACTGCACTCTACTGATGGTGATATAGTGAAACTGTCTCAAAAACGAAAAAAGCAACACCTGCTGGAAAAAGCCAAAGGTTTTCTGTTCCCCACTGGCAAGCATTCGGTTTCCCTGGACCACCTTCATAAAGGATTTCCTCACTAAGCTCCCTTCCTCTCAGTAATCTAACACCACCTTCCGGGCTGTTCCAGGAATAAGTAGTTAACTGGCACTTATCCCAGGGAACCCCCACAGGAGTTCCTAGGATAATCAGGTCTCTCTTTTTAATCAGGGTGACCATCCATTCTGTTTTAACTGGTACAGTCATAGTTGCCTGTTGTTAGTGCCTCTTTTCTTTCTCAGAAATAGATTCTCAGTTTGGAAAATAAAGTATAAAGATATCCTATTTATGTCTTGCTTTAGGCAGAACTCTTCTTGACCTGTCAGTCAAAATGGACCTGTCCCAGGATACTTCGAGACTGCTAGCCAGACAGAATAACTAACCAGCCCCTAAAGCTGCAGCTTCAGTCCCACTACAAAGATAACTAAGATAGCTAATGGGTAATTTTTCCTTCGACCATCTAATTCACTTTTTAAATGTCATTCATTCTGTCTCAGAATGTCAGATGTGCATGAGCTACATTTTCTAACCAAGATATTTCTTGAGGTGAACTCTTGTCAGTGTTTGCAGCTGTAGAATATGTTGATGAATTCTAAGCTACAAAGGATAACCAATAGGAGTTTTCCAGTGAAGTTAAGACTTTCAAGTCATATGTCAGCAGTGATACCTACAGACACCCCTAAAGGCCTGTACCGGTCATAAAACCATGTTGGTCATTTGGCTCCCTATCGCCCTTCATGGATCTACAGGTGCCATTCTCATCTTCTCATTGTTATGACCTCATATTGGACGTGTACAAATACAGCCCCTAACACTTTCAAATTCTGCAGTATATTTCATCAGTCCCTCCATTCTGCCAAATTCATGTCCTACTTTTCATACCATAAAAGATACTTGGGGCCCAGTGCAGTGGTTCATATCTGTAATCCCAGGACTCTGGGAGGCTGAGGTGGGCAAATTGCCTGAGTTCAGGAATTTGAGACCAGCCTGAGCTAGAGCAAGACTCCACCTCTAAAAACTAGCCGGGTGTTGTGGCAGGAGCCTGTAATCCCAGCTACTTGGGAGGCTGAGGCAAGAGTAGTTCTTGAGCCCAGGAGTTTGCTATGAGCTATGATGACATGGCACTCTACCAGGGACTACAAAGTGAGACTTGTCTCAAAAAAAACATAATAATAATAACACGTGGGAATACATATGTGGTTTATGTCTTACCAGATTCTTGGTTCCACTGGAAACACCAGCACTTCAACAAATGGATTACAAACTGAAGCCCAGTGCTGACAGCCTGCCTCCTCATCTCTGCTTGGCATCTGGGGTCACGGGCCATTGCCCTACAGGGAAGATACAGAGACCCAGAATGCTGATATTTGAACTACCATTTGCTCCCTAGAAAACTCTTTAGTGTACTTGAAGGAAGCGCATCACCTCTAGATGGATGTGACCCTCCTTGAGAATTCCCCAAAGACATTTGTTAGGAAGCCTACATGGAATAAATTTCCCCAGCCTCTAGTCTGGCCTACCTCCTGCTTCACCCATTATCTTTGCTTGAATACAACCAGCTTGAACCCATGCGTCACTTGAAAGCAGGTAGGACTGTACCTTATTTACCATTGATTCCCAAGGGTCTGTCACAGAGTTAGACAACCGACATCAATTGGGCAACAAGCACATTTCTCTTATTCCACAGTATATTTTAACTCTCTTTTCATATGCTTTCTTGTGGCTTTGCCTGAGTAAGTGAATAAAATAACAGAGGTCTGGATCAGAGTTAGTAGCCTTGAAGATAATGGAGTGTTCAGGTTGGTATGGTCCAGTTGCAAAAAAGAGTCTAAGTCAGGTGTGAGCTATGGTCTCTACTAGGGTAATAAACAGAGGGGTCTTGAAGAGAAACAAACCTAGTGGACAGCCAGAGGGAAATATTCAGATAGCAGAGCTATTTATGTGTCCTGCCACACAAGAACTGCTAACAGGCAAGTAGCTTGGGGACATGCCTTCCTGAGTGCTTGCTTAAAGGGAAAATTATGCCCCTATCAGCTCCAAGACTGAGGATTATATTCCAAGAAGTACTTTATCTGTAGATCTGAGAAGTGAGGGAAGGTAATGAGAGACAGCTGTGTCCCAATAAATTTTCTATTTTAAGAACCTGGATCTCAAGAGTGCTTAATTTTATCTGTCTGACACAGGTTAGGAAGGAAATCAAAAAGCTTAGCAGGTGCTGAGAGCTGTAAATTTTCATCACTCTTAGCTGGGTCTGTAAGATTCATCTACTCGATTGTGACAGGTTTTAGGCAACAGAGGTAGGTGGAAATCCAGTCTCCAGCTCAGAGTTCTATATCTCAAAGATAGTTCACGAATGCAGCAATTGTCAGAGAACCCAACAGCAAGTAGAAGAGGTGATCTAAAAGGCAAACACAAAATGGCATCGGAAGATCTGGGCTGTAAAGATGCTTATAAATCCAACCTGCCAATCAGCAGGCACTAAGAAATGTATCGGGAATAAAATATCCTCTATCCATGTGGATGTGGGAGCAGGACACCAGTTGGGGAGCAGGTATGCACAAAATAGTACTCCATCAACTTCTTAGTTAGCAAGAACCTCAACAGGTTCAATGAAAAGAGAGGACTCCTGACCTTGGATGAGCCATCTGACACCTCTGCACCTCTGGTCTGGCTCTGCCACAGGGGACAGATTGTTGTATTGTTCTGAAGACCCAGTGAGAGAAGATGATGGAGAGGTTGGGGAAGCTAAAGCAGCATGGAAGTAAAAGATACCCAAGGCTTCCTGTCTAACACTCCATTAACAAAGAATTTTTCACTGTTACTATGCAGACTAAGCTAAGGTAAAAATGTATGAAACACATCTGTTATAAAGTGCCATAACAAAAAGAAAAACATTAGAATCATTATGGGCTCTGTAGTTTTGACTAGAAATGATTATTTTAAAATTAACAGTTTAGTTTTTAGCCCCAACAAATCACAGGCCAAAAGAGTGCATGTTTAAGGTTTATAAAATAAAAGGAAAAAGAAACAACAAAACAGAGAAGAAAAATCAGCAGGATGTGATCACAATATAGTCATCATTTAATAAACTGTTAAACTAAAAAAAAAAAAAAGAAAAGAGAGGACTCAAGTCTTACGAATCAGGGAAGCATGTTACCAGAATGAGGGCATGAGTAGTAAGATTAGCGCTAAAGGCAATGCTAGGGTATAGGACAAACTCTGCAACCTGAACCTGGATAAAGATTGCTACACAGGGAGAAGATGGAAACAGAAGTTGGGAACTAAGGAGGATATCATTTTAAGTTAAATATTTAAAATAAACAGAAAATAATATAACAGGTCTTTTTTTAAGAAGTAAAAATGTTTCAGGTATAGCTAACATCCCATTCTTAATCCCTTTATCCTTTCTCTCTATAGGAAACCACTACCCTGATATGGATGCATATCATTACTATGACTTTTTATTTTTTTATTACATGTGTATTAATCCATGAACAAGATACACTATTGTTTAAATTTGTTACATAAATGGTATCATGTGGTATGTATTTATGCAACCTGCTTATTTTTCCACTCATCATTTGGTACATGTTAATTTAATTAAATTGTATTAATAAATGAGTTTATTCTTTTCCTGTTAAATGTCTCTTTTTCATAAATGCAGTCTTACAATAAACATTCTTGTATATATCTCTTTGTGCTTGTATGTATATAACAAGGTGTAGGAGATGTAAAAAATAGGTCTCCAAGTAGTTGTCCTGATAAAGTCCTACATTGCAGTGTATACAAATTCACTTTTCTACTTATCCCTACCAAAAACTAGTTTTGCCAGTCCAAGGGGCCTAAAATGATATTTCATTTCTCTAGCTACTAGTACTGTTAAATAAATTTTAAATGTTTATTGACTATTCTGAATTTATTTTATGGAAATTACCTGCTCATACAATTTCTCCATTTTTTTCTAGTAGTTTTTTGTTTCTAAAAATCATTTTATATGAATATATACAGATAACAAGAGAGCACATTAAAAAAGATGTTCGATATCTGTAGTCATTAAGGAAATGACAAGTAAAAGCACAGTGAGATACCACCTCTGTCCTATTAGAACTGCCTTAAAAAATTGCAATACCGGGTGTTGGTGAGGATGGGAACAAAGACACAAATGCTAATACATTGATGGTGGTAATAAACATGGCACACTTTGGAAAACAGTTTGGCAGTTTCTTATAATATTAAACATGTACCTACCATATGACCCAGCAGTCCTATGGTGTTTACTCCAGAGAAAGAAAAATAGATGCTCATGCAAAAACCGGTGCACTAATTTTTATTGTGATTTTATTCATTCCAATCCCCAGCGAGGAACATCCCAGTGTCCTTCGACCCTTTATTTAATGGATAAACTGGCATATCTGTATAAGGGAATACTACTTAGCAATAGGGGGGGAAACTATAGCTATAAACAATGTTTTTTTATGGTGTTAAATAATCTAGACTCCAAAAGCTACATATGACATTTTTAAAAGGCGAATATATCGGGACAGAAAGAAAACCGGTCACTGATTGCCAGAGGCTGGCATGGGGAGAGGGATTGATTATATAGAGGCTGTACAAACTTTTTTCTTTTAATCTTTTTTCTTTTAATCTTTGATGAAATGAATATTATATACCTTAATTATAGTGGTGGTTGCACAACTGAATGCATTTGTTAAGATTTGTAGAACTATACTAAAAAGGATGAGTTTTCTTGCGTGTGAATTATACCTCAATAAACCTGACTTTAAAAACGAAAATGATTTACAGGAGGTATGTATGTGTATTGGATACTAATATACATACATGGTAGCTTATATGGTTTTTTTGTTTTTTTGTTTTGTTTTGTTTTGCAGTTTGGGCGGGGCAGGTTTGAACCCGCCACCCTCGGTATGTGGGGCCGGTGCCCTACTCGCTGAAGCCACAGGCACCACCCAAGGTAGCTTATATGTTTAAAAATATTTTTCCAGTCTGTGGCCTATCTTTTAACTTACATGTTATTTATTAATGAATAGAACTTTTACATTTTAATCAAATTTATCAATTTTTTTTAAAAAATGAGCTGTGCTTTTTGTCTCTTACTGAAAATAATCTTTCCCTGCCTGATAATGTAAAAACATTCCTTATATGTTGTTCTAGAAGTTTGTAGTTTTGCTTTTTGTCATTTATGTAATGGGAATTAATTTCAGTATTAGAGACTCAAACTTTTTTCTTTCTCCATATGAGTATTCCAGCACCACTTATTGAATAGCTTTTTTCTTTCCTTCATTTTTAAGCGTCAATTTTCTTAAAGTCTAAGGAACATGCTCGAAATGGCCCAAAATTTTCTGTGTTCATGTTTTGTTTTCTAAAATAACATACTGATACTATACAAGTCAAAAATCTTACTACTTCTGTATCATAGAATGCTTGAACAGATCAAGCATTATTTGTAATTCATTGTGTCATCTCCTTTGTGAGAGATAACATTGATGGCAAATCAAATGTTTATTTTCTCTTCTAGAATAAAAATTCTAGGAAATAACTAGAACTCAGTCTCCCCATCTAAGTGAGCTTTTAAAAATTTTTATTTAATTAAAAATATAGGGTGGCGCCTGTGGCTCAAAGGAGTAGGGCACTGGCCCCATATGCTGGAGGCGGTGGGTTCAAACCCAGCCCCGGCCAAAAACTGCAAAAAAATAAAAAAATAAATAAAATCTGCATTCATCCTTGTAAACAATATAATATTCTGCAACATTTATTGAGCATCTATAATATATTAAAGGTTAACACCATGATTAAAAATAGATATGTTACTAAATAACATTGCCCACTAGATTATCCAGGCTTCCACTGTCTAACAGAAGTAGAATGCAAGCCATGTTTAGAATTTTAAATTTTTTAATAGCAATATTAAAAAAGTTAAGAGAAACATGCAAAAATTATATATGTGTGTTTGTGTGTGTGTGTTGGTTTTTGTTTTTTTTTTGAAACAGTCTCACTATGTCCCCCTTGGTAGAGTGCTGTGGCATTACAGCTCACTGCAACCTTAAACTCTTGGGCTTAAGTGATTCTCTTGCCTCAGCCTCCCAAGTAGCTGGGACCACACCCGCCACAATGCTGGGCTATTTGCGGGGGGGGGGGGGGGGGGGGAGGTTTTCAGTTTTCAAAATTTATTTGGCCCACGAAGGTTTTAAACACCCACCCAAAGTGTTTTTGGCTGGTGCCCAACAAAATTACATAGC
>CAUYON010149903.1:0-36159 GCA_963573935.1 Arctocebus calabarensis
ATTGAATCATAGCTGTGTACATTAGTTCAATCATGGGGTACAGTGTGCGGGCTTCACATGCAATCTGAGATATTTTCATCAACCTGATTGACATAACATTCATGAGATTTTCTCGTTTACTATATGAAAACATTTTTGATCCATATTAGAAGTTTTCTCCTGACCCTTCAAATATGTACCACACATGTGATCTCACCCTTTGTCCCATCTCCCCCCACCCTCTCCTTTCCCTTCCCTCCCTCTCCGCTTTCCCCGTCTTCCTGTGCAATAAATGGGTTGTAGCCTTCACTTGAACGATAAATCTCTAGAATGGAAGAAAAAGTATCCAATGTATACACCCCTAATATGAGGGAAATTGTTATTCAAGCTCATGGGACACAGATACTGTGGAAGCTTAAACTTAGCAAGAAAAGAAACTACTAAAATGCTCTTAGCATTTTACTCTCACATTGTTAATCTGATGGTCTCAGCTCATTTAGAACTATCATAATAATTCTGATAACAAAAGTTCCTATGGTAGTTGGTTTCATGCCCCCCATCTGAACCAAAAGGTACTCTAGAACCTATTGTATTTTAAAATAAATTAGTACTTCAAAAACATACAAAAATAAATAAATTATTACTTAAAATAATTCACATTCAAGAATTTTATTCAATTCCTTGGGATATAGAGATAGTTTAGGTAGACCCCCAAACAGAAACAAACAAACAAAACAATGGAAAGCAAGGTTGGGAACACCGTCATAGCAAGAAACACCTTTGATACATTTACATCTGAGGTAAACAGCTAGAAAAATATTTCAGTTCCACATTTAGCAATAACCTAGTCACATGTGACACTGTTGAATCCAGGCTGCCATAAACTTCTCTGGGGCCATCTAGAATGAGGCAAATATAGCAAAATATTGCTACTATTTTTTAAGAGCTAATACTTTAAGCTATTACATGTGTTTGCTAGATTTACATTATTCTTTGTGGGACAGAGGATTTGCATGGTGTCCTTCTATATCTTATAATTTTATCTAGTGTTTTACATATGGAATCTATTGTACTTAACACAAACAATATCCTTTTATTCACCCTACTTCATCTATTTATGTAGTGAGCCTGAGCAGAATGATACCCCTATAAACAAAATAAAACATGAGATTACATAACTGCAAAATAAATTAATATTGCCTAACACAAGAGGATCCTATCAAGGAGGGATTGTTTAGGAAAGGGAACCTAGAATGCAGGAAAGGAATTTACAACCCAATGATTAGAAAACCGGCTTTGAAGCCAGACAATTGGGCTTTAGAAGTTTCTTATCTCAGCCTCAATCTATTGATCTGTGCAATGGGATTTATAATAGTAATAATACCACCCAGGGCTGCTGTGAGGAATGAATCAAATAACATAAGTACTGGTAAGAAGAGTACCTTATACACTAGATGCTCAATAAATATTATTGTTAGTGGAGTGAAAATAAATGATTTCTTATCTTGAGTACTTGTTCTACGCGCACACACACACACACACACACACACACACACACACGCCACTGGGTTTATGTTCCAAACTAGGTTTGAATCAACACAGCTACTGCTCTAGATTAATAACTCCTTAAGATACAATTCTAGCTAAACTGCACTATTTCTTCTTCTATAACCAACTTACAATTTATTTATCAGAAGTCTGCCAAAATTTCTGCATGGCTCAAGTAAAATATCAAATTTTGAAGCATATACTACAGACGATTGTTCCATCTGCTCTCCATGGATTCTGTTAAACCAATCCCCTTTTCTAAAATACTAGTAAGAAAGAGACTCTTTCTTATTAAACACCTTAGTTCCCGGTTTTTTTCCATAATGTGATTGTACTAATTATTTTCAAGGAGTTCTCTAGTTTTCCATTCTGTGCATAGTCAGCTGGCCCTGAGATCTTTAATTACTGATTCTACCATCCTCTTAATCTTATTTCCTCCTTGGTCTATTCACCCAAGGCTGATTTGTGTCTTTTGTCGAAGTCCTACAGATGAAACTATATGTCCGCCCCCCTCAACCTATTGATGTATTTAAAAAAAAAAAAAAGAAAGAAAGAAAACAAAACACACAAATACAAAACCCTTCTATTTGGCAAAGAATGCCACTTAGAGAGGTCGCTAATCACCGCATGCTTGCTCTGAGTTGTATTGTTCTGTGTTGTATCAGCTGCTGGATTGTAGCTCTGCGGGGCAGAGCCTTTGTTTCTCATGCCCTGACTATTGTTCAGTGCAGTGCATACTGATGGCACTATAGAAAAACAACAATGGCTTTTTGCACAGTTTTCCATTTTAATTGTCAAATGGGATGGTTAAAAAGTGTCATTCACACAGGAAGTTGAGTAGACAGCCTTTGAAACTGCTCAGATAAGCCAGGTGAGCGTTAGAGGTTCAGTCTGTCTTTTCAAATGATAACTTTCAGCGTTTGTCCTCTTCTCATTCTTTTTGTCTAAAAGTTACCTGAAAGTCAATTGTTTGTATGTAAATGAGTGCAGGTACCCTTCACTCATTTGACTTGGGGTGAACTATCTGGATGTATAATCTACTACGTGGCACTGCCAGAATTATAGGAATTCTAAGCAGAATCTGTGAAAGGATTTCACAAACTGGCTCTGTAAAAGGTACCCGTCCCCAGGAAAGACAGCAATTAGGTCCATGGACAGCAGTTGGGCACATTCTAACCTTTGTTTTGGCAAGGAAGTAATTTTAAAAAATCAAGAAGTAATGACTTGCTAAAGTACAATTTGCCTTATCTCTAGGAAACTCGCACGTGGCAAGCACAGTTCAGTCAATTGCCAAGTATTTTAACTGTTCCTGCCTGACATTAGTTCCTACAGCACATCTCAGCTGGGATTACATCCGCATACCTTTGGATAGCAGAGTGTTGATTGAATCGTCAAAGCTCTCGACTCATTCTTATTACCACCAATACTACACATGGCAGACATATAAATACCATGAATATAAAAGCAGATTCTAAGAAAATTGACTTATAAATGGATCCATCACATAGGTCTAAATATAAGGCTTCTCCAAAGTTCCACATATCATCAGAGAACATTTACAAACAAGGTCATAATGCTACATTTTAGAAATTTTTGGATAGGTTTACGTGATAAGTAGTGGTCCTTGATATTTAAAGACAAAAAGGGGGTGAGATTTTTTTATAACTTTTGTATCCTCAAAATTTCCCATGGCTTTTGTCAAAAAGGAAATTGTCAGACTGTACTCCGGAACACAGATCTTCTAAGGGAGAATCCCTGGAATCTGTACTTTTAAACATTGCCTAGGTTGCTTCCCAGTGGTCAACCAATAAGTGCTGAAGTGGTAAAATGTAATGGGAAATAGGAAGCCCTTACTCCTTTTTGGTGTTGTTTGGACACCTTCAGACACCTCTTGTGGGTCCTGAGTCAGTTGCTCCAGGATTGTGAACCTCCTTTTTCTCACGCAGAAAAAGAAGGATCTAGATTGGGTACTCTCTAAGGTACATGTTTAACTCCAACCTGCATTCTGTGATTCCAGTTAAGAAGATGAGCTGGTTTATATTGTTTTCTGATTCATCGTTACATATCTGAGAGATTAAGTGAGCTCGCCAGGAACAAAGCACGCCTGCTTCAGGGTTTCTCTTGATACATATAACTCAAGGCTAATTTCCCTACCGCATGGCAGTGCATTAACACTGATGAAGAAAAACACTTCCTTGAGAAATTTGAACTGTAGGGGTATTTGGAAGGGGAAAAGCAATGAGTAAAAGTGTTTGATAAAAAGATTAATTTAGATCTTAAAAGACGCTTAGAAGGCTCTTAAAACATGTATTTGTGATATGGCCATAAGCCCCTGGAGAGTCAAATAAATTATTCTAAGATACTTTCATAAGATAATGGAGGCTAATTTGAAGATGTAAATAGTAATTGCAATATTAAGCAATTCAAACCACCTTTACAACTATTTCTGGAACTCCCCATGCTAACAGATTTATTTGATGCTAAGTCCTTTTCCCTCATCTTTTAAAAAAGCATTTTACATAATCCGGCATTACCTATTTTACATATGTGGCATTTTGCTTAGCATTAAAGTAGTTTATTTGGAGAAGATTCTTTACAGACTATTCTGGGAAACAGCCTGCTACCCTCTTCATGTAGCAGCAAAAGATGCAGGGATGCTTGTTTAAATGTGGTTTCTCTTAACAGCTTGTTGAGCTAGGGAGCAGAACAAGAGTGTAAACATTATTAAAATAGTCTACAGTGCCAAACGCAAGGAAGCAAATGCCAAAAATGCTACAAAAGTAGCATGGAATTGACAGAGAATGTATACTCCAGTATTTACACTCTTGATTTACTATGACTTACCAAGGTTCATGCACCAACCACGTGTTCTAATTGGCTGCACACCTTCTCTTTCCAATGACGCTGCAGAGAAAACAACAGGTGTTTCTAGTCAAATAATCCATTGGCACAAAGTCAGGAAAGACCCAGATGGGCCTAGTAACTCACAGATTTGTTTTAAGATTTTCTTTTAATAATCTCCTCCTCTTTTCTGGTCTTTGGGAAACACACACACACACACAAATTGTTTGTATGAAACCAATTCCCACCTATTGTTTAATGAAAGTCAGTAACATTCCCACCCTGAAAATAAAGGCATTATATTAAAAAAAAAATGTAGTCGATACATTTCGTGGTACCCATAAAAAGAATACGAGATGGGGATCTATGATAAGGCAAAGTACTTTAAATGTAACCACCTCTGCACTTTGTAGAACACTACCTGCTCTATCCATGTACATGAATAGAGTTCAGATGCAGAGTTGAGACACAGCTAAGGCCTAGGGATCCTCTTTTGAATACTGTGTACAAGAGTGTAGTGAGGAAGCTGTTTCTGCCAGGCATGAATTTTAATCTATACCCTCTGGTCTCCTGCAGGTCTGAAGGTTTTGTATGGATGAGGCAGGAATTTGCCCGTGCCCTGAAAAAAGATGATGTTATAGGCTGTTTTCCTTGGCAACAGGATATGTATGTGGTCCCTCCAAGGAGACTAAGTGTGCCTGACAGCTGGTGAGTCTCGCGCTACTTGAATTGGTTTTCTCGTCGTTAATCCAGTTCCAGGCTTTAATTGACAGTGGCTGGACGTGACAGGGCTATTTTAGTTTTGCATTTGTACTATAGAGTCTAAAAGATAAAATAAAATTACTGAGGTTGCAGGTTACAAGTTTGGAAAGCTCATTATAAAATCTCCATCGAGATATAGAAAATCTTGTTCTCTGCAATTTTTTATATGACTACCTCATATTTAAAACCAAAGCCTTGGCTGTTCTAATTTGCTACAAGCTTATCCATCATATCCCACTATCAGTTGTGGAAATACTATTATCTAGTGAATAATCCTCAAACAGATTTTAGGCTCCTAGAAGGTAAGTTAACTAGAATATTTCTGGACACAGTTGATGTTCATGTTGGATTAATACAGAAATATGGGTCATGTGGATAACACTAATGAAAATCTTTTCAAGTGTTTATTATGCTCCAGGCACTATATTCCATATCCTTTTTACATTATTTCATCTAATCCTCAAAATAACCCCATAAACTATTTTTTTCCAAATATGGTCTGTAATTTTCTCAAGAAACTATAATAAATAAATGGGACGCTAATCCTGTCTTCCTACTTACTCATTACCTTAGAGTTTCCTATGGAACACTTACACCTGACTAATAGTACTCATGTAAATCACAGATCAAAAGAAACTAGTCATATTTCTAAACATTATTTATCTTATAGTATTATGTTAAGTAAATGAGCAAGACAGGCAAATAGATGCCATGTCATTTGATATACATGTGTATATACACACATACAAATACACACATATTACTTTAGGCATGTAAATTTTAACGCGTGAAAAACACGAGGGCATGTCCACTGTTCAGTGACGTTGCAGATGATTATTTTGATTATTTTTGTTTATCTCTATTTTTGTTCAACTCTATTTATGTTCAAATGTGTACATGTATTAATTATACAATAAATATTTTAAAAGACACTTTGCAGATTATAACTCCAAGATCACCAACTGATGCAATATAAACTTAGCAGGCCTTCATAACAAAGGCAATTGAACTAGTCTAAAGATTCTACCACATTCAGGTAAATGGAGAAGGCAGATCAAGACATTCAGAGCGGTGGTTCTTAACCTTCCTAATGCTGTGGCCCTTTAATACAGTTCCTGTGGTTTGCGACCCACAGGTTGAGAACCTCTGATAGAGAAGGAATCCTTTCCGGCGAAGTCGGAGCACGCTTTGGAGTATGTTCCAAAGACAATCACAGGTCAGATTTCTATACCAGATAGAGGCCAATATACAAACAAGAAAGGGCCACAAAGGAGCTGTTCCTATTGCCTGGTGTTCAGGATGAGTATATTCAGACTTTCTTGGACAGCAGTCTGGAAACGTGTAACGGCACAACTGAAAACAAAGGTTCAATTCATTTTTGTGACAGCATGTCCATCACTTTGGCTGAGATCTGCCATTTACACTGCTCCTTTTCCACCTCTTGCAGGGCATGAAGGTCTGAATAAATTAGACAGGAGTCATGCACACAAGGGCTTTGGACTCACTCAAATATAAATACACAATCCTGTCTTTCCCCAAACTGGCCTAACACTTGTGCCTTTGTTCTGGTGTTGTGATGGAAAATGCACCAGACACAGCTGGTCGAGCAGAGAGAACAATGCCAGGCACATGAAAACTTTCACAAACACTAAGATCAATTACTGCTAACAATTATACTCATTAGTTCCGGAGGTAACTGAAGGGGATAGTCCCTGGCCTACGTGCTTGGTAAGGCATAAAAAGCACTCTAGCAGGGGAATATTTGCCCATTTCATTGCCATAAAATTTACATCCAATCCACAATCTCTACCTCAGTCATTCTGCTGGCATACCTGACAAAGGCTCATGCTTAGATGCAGTAGGTTTATTTAAGGAAATAAAAAAGATGGAAGGAACTAAACATTGACTAACCAATTGATCTTTTTCCAGGCTCAGTTCTAGGCGCCGTATATACATTCTTGCATTCAGGCTGCACAAAATGCCTGTAATCATTCCTGTTTTCAATATCATTTCAAAAATGATAAGAAAAATGAAAAAGCCTTAATTTGCTTATAGAGAACAGGGATGAAAATGGAATTCTAACATAGTTTTGTGTGCTTCCAAATCCATGGTCTTTCCAGGAAGCGTTGTGTTTTGTTGGAAAGGACTAGCCTTCGGGGGGGGGGGAGTCTCTCGCGTGAGCACAGGAAACAGAGTTCTAGAACCATAATTGCTACCTTGGCCAGATGATTTAGTTTTCTAAAGTGACATCAACTATTAATGGAAGGGATTGAATTCTGGTAGGTATTCAGGATCCCTTCTTCTTTAAAATCTATCTAGCTTTATTATTTAAAACCAGTGATTTGAAGAAGAGTTGAGGCTTATATAGTCCTTGTTAGGACTGATATCTCATTGAATCTCAAAACAACCAGATGGTATAATTACCTTATCATATACTATTATTACAAATATTTTGCATATAAGGAAACCAAAGCACACAGATGTTAAGTAGCATTAATGGCAAAACTGGACCCTTAACCAAGGAACACTTACTTCTTTTGAGCTTTTAACAGCTGTGCAGCTATTAAATCTTTGGGTCTGGCTCTTCTGAGCAAAGCATAATAATCCCGTGCTTGAAAGTGAGATTGAAAGTGAGCAACCTTGTGGAGAATGAAAAATTATGTGAGGCTACTGATTAGCCAGAATAAGAAAAGAGCAAAGAGGAAGGAAAAGGGCTGTAATTCAAGACTTGCCATAGATTTTACACATTTGCACATTCATAGTTTAATTCCGTGATGGCGGCCAGCCTGGAATCCAGTCCACACCTGTAGGTAACAGCACTCAGATTTTTCTTGAGAAACTACCCTTCCATCCTCAAAGGCAGTAGTTCTAAAGAGTGATCCTCAGATCAGCATCACCTAGAAATTTGTTATAAATGTAAATTATCAGGCTACAATCCTGAGCAGCTGAAGTGTTCTAGGGGTTGCAGCCCGGCAATCAACATGTTAGTAAGCTCTTGAGGGACGTCGACTATGTGCTGTAGGACACATAGTCTGGATACATCTAATCAGATGCCCCACTTTTGAAGTGGGTTTTTAAATTAAATGTGGCTGATCAGAACATTGCGTACACAGAGAAAACATGGCTGATTCACCCAAGTGGAGTCCATGAGACACAATTTTGAGAATCCTATTGGAAATGTTGAGAGGAAAACAAGTGAGACTGGATTTCTTTGTCATTACTAGGAGAGAGACTGCTTTGGGAGGACACCAAAGTGAGTAGAGCGATGCCATCTTTACCAATATCCTCTCCATGTCTGAGTTCCATGCAACACCAACCATGAGCTGTCATGTGTCCATTTATTCATGTCATATCCTTTGCCCAACATGCTCTTCCCACTTCTTTGCTTTCTGCAGATGTAATTAACCATTTCCAGTTCCCATTCACTCACTAGCTTTTTCTCATATTAAATATACCTCTAATTACCTTCCCTGCTAGTCATTTTTATATTGATACTCTCTCCCTCTCCATCAAAAAAGGATCTCCCTGAAGGTAGGAGATTAAAATTACTGCTTATTTTTATATCTATATCCTTAGTACTAAACATCATAGTAGACACTTAGATACTTAAAAATATGTCTGTTGAATAGATAACTAGCAATGACTGTGAAATAAAAGTGGTAAACTCTGTACATCTGTGGCAAATTGATTACAAAAATGGTTGAAATTCTTTGCTGCTTCCTATGTGAAATAAGAAAGACTCCTGTGATAAGAGTATAAAGGACAGGTTGAGGTATTCTGAGTATGTATTATTTAGAGATTTGACTTGGAGTAATTAAGCACCAGAGTAGCTCAAAGGAACAACTGGAATGAGGCTTTCAAACAAAAGGAAAAGCACGTACAAATGCCCTGTGGCCGGAGGTATCTTGGGTGAGAGGGACTGGACAGGTGGGCACCAGTTTTATAGCATGAGACTGTGTTAGAGACTTGATTTTATTCCAAGAGTAATGAGAAACCATGAAAATCTGTTTTTAGAAGAGCAACATCACCAGACTGCTGTTTGAAACACCACTCTGGAGCTTACGACTTTTATAGTTAGCCCACACCCCGCCCTAATATTTTATAATTTTTATTACTTCTAAATTATAAGGTTAAAAATGAAATAAATGTTCACAACCACTTAAAATTTGTAATCATCTTATTTTTGCTAACTTTTCACTTCAACTGTGAAATTTCTTAAATTATTTTAAGTCTAGGAGAGGTTCCCATCACCTATGTATTATGAAAGATAAAGTCTGAAGTTAATAGAGTCTAATAATCATCATTTAAGGAAGTGTTTCACACAAGATTAAATTGTGAACTCCCCAAAATTAATATACATATGTCTGATTAGTAAAGTGTATTTACTAATTTTTATATTTAAAATAAATGTGGACTGCTTATGCAATTTTTTAAATAACTTTGCGGATCTTACACATAAAACACATCATAAGCATGTGTTCTTGTTCAATCTTAAAATTAGAAATTATGAAACAGGGGCACTTCCAGCCACTTCCTTTACTTGACATTCAATGAAAGCAGTGGTGCAATAAAAAGAAATACAGAAATCTCAAAGGAATTGGAAGAGATTGTATACAAAACCTCATGGCACAATCAATGCTGTGCATTGACTATATAAACTCTTTATTCTAGAGAAGAAGTAGTTTGTTACATTTATTTTTTTTTTTTTACAGATTCTACTATTAAGCTAACTTTATATTCTTTTAAGAAGTGGTTTTTTTTAATTTGGGTGTTCTGATGTTCTAGCAATATTGTTTGCATATGTTTGACACTGCCCCACCTAAATCACAGCTCTGACACTCCCACATAATCTTCATGTTTCTCCACTGCCACTTTAGAAACACATGATTGCTATTGTCAGATACAATTACCACCTACTGCAGAGCTTTGCTTAAGCTGATTAGTTAGAGAAGGTATACATGTTTCAGCAGCTTGGAGATAGAGAAAACTATATGTGTAATTCACCGTATGATATTTACTTTGTATTCCAGTGTAAGAGAGGAGAAATAGGAACGGATTAAGTATGACAGAGGATAAAAAGGTAAAGACAACCACGATACAGCCTGAAAGATGCTGTTGGCACCCCATGCTTGCTATGGCCCTGTTCCAACCTTGGCCAGAATGCTGGCGGTAAGGGGTCCTCATGAAGTCAGCACTCTTAACAATTCTTTTTTGTGAGTGGTTGTCCCTGTGCAATATCGGAAGGATTGTCAGTGGCATCCTTAGTCTGTGTAGACCATGCCATCCTCCCAGTTGTGACAAGATGCAGTGCCTCCTGTGAAAGCCAATGGCCCGTGGCTGAGGAACATTGCTCTAAGGCCTTCTGTGTTTAGGGTGGTGATTTTCAACAGGTGTGCCCTGAGAGGATTTTAGGTGTGCCGTGAAAACTTTTAAAGGCCACTAATTACATTATTTTTGAAGGATGTTCAAAGCATAGTAAATATATTCTTATTTCACTCTTTTTTTTTTTTTTTTTTTGATCAAGTGTGCCACGGGAGTTTAGCTATAGATTCAAGTGTGCTGTGAGATAAAACAGGTTGAAAAACACTGGTTTAGAGCAGGACACCTGCTAGCTTCTCTCTTCCTGAAGTTGATAAGGTCACTTTGCCAGCAAGGAGTTTTGCTGCTTCTCAGCTAACCGGCTCACAGTGAGCTCCATCCTCCAGCTTATGCCCTCCTCCCTCTCACCCTCAAATCTGCTTATTTAATAAGAATGTCAGCAAAACAGAAACAATAAATTGAATAATAGCTATTTTTATAAAGTAGTTATAAAGTGCCAGGCCTTGTTTCTAAACAAATTTATATATATATATCATATAATCTTTAAAAAAGCTTATGAAATAGACAGTATTATCTTAATTTATAGCTGAATGAATTGGCATTTAGAAATGCTCACAAATGTTTTTAGGATAAAAAAAAGGTCCAAAATCCTGACTTGCCTTTGAAGGTCTTTCAGTACATGGCCACAGTTGCCCTCTCCAGACTCACCTCTCACCATCTTTTCTAGACGAACTGTGCTTCCTTTCACTCCCTAAGATGAGCAGGCCAGCCTGAGGGAAGTCACACCGCGTTTCTCCTCGGGCAGACTTGGTCCCCTAAGTCCCCAACTCCCTAACATGGCTGTTCATTCTCTGGCTTCAGCTCTGATACTGGTTCCAGTAGACATACCTCTCCTCCGCCCACGTGATCCGGTCCTCCTGAGGACTCACTGTACTTGACATTTGTCATGTGTCCCTGTCTGTTTCTTCCACTTATTTGTGCCCCCTCTGAACAAAGGCACCTCTCAGTCCGTGGCTGGACTGAGTGCCTAGTGCCTGGACAGGGGCTAGTCCCAAAGTTGCTACTAAGTGAATATTATTGATTTACCAACTGAATGAATAAAGAAAGAATTACTATTTCCAAAGATAGTTAGCTCAGAAGTAAAGGAATAAGGATTCTCACTCACATCTTTCTGATTTTGAAGCTAATTCTGAACCCCTTAGGCCTGAATCTCAAGCACCTGAAAAGTCTCTCTACCCTGCTTGCTGCTGTTTAGCCTTACTGGACCACAAACTATGACCTTATGAGAAGACAACTTGAGGGCGGCGCTGTGGCTCAGTGAGTAGGGCACTGGCCCCATTACCAGGGTGGCGCGTTCAAACTGCAACAAAAATAGTTGGGCGTTGTGGCGGGCACCTGTAGTCCCAACTCCTCGGGAGGCTGAGGCAGGCTAAGCCCAAGAGCTGGAGGTTGCTGTGAGCTGTGACGCCAAAGCACTGTACCAAGGGTGACAAACTGAGACTGTATCTTAAGAAAAAAAAGCAGACGACAACTTGAGACCTATGGAAAGGATATCATATGGTCTCATCTCAGAAACAGTAATGATTAAAACCATTATTTGTGATTCCATAGAACACACACCTAAAAAAAAGAGGAAATGAACTATCAAATGGAAAAATCAAAACTGGAAGCTTTAATAAAAATCACAACCTACAATGACTCACTTCTTTTTTAATCCTGTACTAGATCTTATCAGTTCACATGGTAATGAGTTTAATACTGTGGTGCAGTTTAAAATGCCAAGCATCACCCTCTGTGCCTATTAACAAATGGAGTTCCACCATGTGTGAAAATTTCATGATGATACAATCTGTGCTTCCCAGTATATTTCAATAGATAGCAAGCAGTTATGGTTAAGACTTTTCTAACCAGTCTTCAGGTTTCATTGAACTTCATTATGATCGGATGACCTCCTCAAATCCAATAACAGGCAGTGGTACAATTCTCTGCAAATGAGTGAACAGATAAGTTTACAGTATCTAAAATGTCTCCTGAAATATGTTTAATTATGCTTAGGTTACCAGCTATTTGCTTAGTGTACTGTATGCAGGACGAAATAGTCAAGTCAGAAATAATATAGAACCTATTGGAAAAGGATATTAAAGACAGCTACTGTGTAAACAGCCCCTTTGGAGCCAGATGCCAAATGTCAACATTTCAAATATACGAGTAACTGCATTTTCTTACCTTTTCTACTGTTTATGGTTTTGTAATTAGTCCACTGGGCATGGCAATGTTACAAAAAGGCTATTAATCTAAATTCATGATTTAATTCTACATCAAAAAACCTGTCTTAACTAATAGATAAAGCTTAAATTCTGGAACCCAGCTTAGAAATAAATGAACAAGTAAATTTTAAGTAAAACAAAACAAATACCAACTGACACTCACCTCTAAAAACAACAACAATAAAATCTCTGGAAGGGCAGTTCCCTTAACCCTTCACCTTGGGAAATCCAGACTAATAAATAAGATGGTGACAATGAAATAACTATAATTACTTTGGACGAACATCCAGTGATGACTTGCATCTCTAGAACTGGATTACATATTATCCTACATAAAGCTTTTTGCAAGAGCCTCTCAAAATACTCGTACTGCCTGCTACTGCTTAGATCTTTTTTTAAAGCAAAGATTGTATATTATATTTTTATGCTTAAGTATACATTTATATGCAGAAAATGTTTGATGAAAATACCTTTTTAAAATTAATTTCGCTTAGCCAACTGTCTGCTGCCTATGGAAGGGAGAAAAGGTTCCATATCCTCTGTCAATTTATCTTTAGGTTTTTTGAGCTATTTTCCAATCCAAAAGAAATTTCCCTAGATATAAAAAATAAATATGTTAAAATGTTTGCAAGCAGGATGTAGTAGTTTGCAGAGGACTGTCAAGTAATGAGTAGAAAAATGCAAGGGAGGAGGAGATGTTGTTAAAGACTTACCATGTGATAATCCTGCACAAAGTAGAAGCACACTATTTAAAAATGCTCTAGTATGTAATCAATAATCATTACTAAAGTTCCGTAAAATCGGAACTATGTTATGTGAATTTTGTTTGTCAGGGAAATTTAGTAAATTCGAGTAAAATGCACATGTTAATCAATTAGATATTAAAAGTATCAAAATTTAAATCCACATCTATTTGATTTCACAGCCTGTTCTCTTATGGTTATCACCTTGGATTGATTATACGACCAATAAATACCTGTTAAATATCATATCTTCCATTCATATTAGGTGCTGCACTGAATTCTTGGAGCTCTAAAGAGTTCACAGTTAAAAAAAGAATATAAATTAAAAGGCATATGTTTTTAATCAATAAAAATGAAAATTAAAAGTTAAAAATAATACTTCTTTCTTAGTTCATCAAAATATTTAAGGCCAAGCGTTCTTGCTCTGGGCCATATGCATAGCACTTTGGGAGGCCTAGGTGGAAGGATTGCTTGGAGCCAGTCTGAGACCAGCTTGGTCAACATAAACAGCTCCTGTCTCAAAAAAAAAAAAAAAATTTAACTTAGCTGGGCTTGGTGGAACATGCCAGCAGCCCCAGCTACTCCAGAAGCTGAGGCAGAAAGATCAGTTGAGCCCAGCAGCTTGGGGCTACAGTGAGCATAGCTCACTACACTCTAGCATAGGCAACAGAACAAGATCCTATCTCAATAAAACAAAATAAATAAAACAAGTTGAAATAAAATAAGATAAATACTCTGTACGCTATGTTAACTTAAAATAGAATTTGTTACTATTTTTAAACACAGGAAAGGAAAGATAAACAAGTGGCCAATTATGGCATTAATCAGATATTGTTGATGTTAAAAATTACCAGCACTGTCAAGAAGTACTACTTATAATGTAAACAACCCTTCACTCATATCCTCAAACTGCCCATAAAGCCATTGTACTAAAAGCTTCCTGTATATGTGTACACACACACACACACACACGCACACGCGCGTGCACAGACATATACACAATTTGTATAATTTAATGGACCATCCTACAAACATTTCTATATCTTGTGTTTTAAACATTATATACCTTGTTGCAATGCCTTTGTTAATACATTAAAGCCTATCAAATTTATTATAATAGCTGAGTAGTCTTTTATTAGATACAGGTACTAGAATTGATTTAACAAATATTGGTTGATGAACCTTGAGTCATTTCCAGTATTTGCTATTAAAAATGTTAGATTGAACATCCTGTGAAAGTGTGTGTTATGTACAGTATATGTGTAAATATGAACTTCTTATACTCACTTATTGGACTTGAACTGCCTGGCTAATTATTCAGTAGGATATAATAAATCAAGACAAATGTCTAAGCTGAATTTGGATCAAAAAAAGAAAGTCTTTTAATACCAGTTATTACTATTATTTTTTAAATTTACTTACAGATTAGGGATTCTACTTAAGAGCATACAAAATTGGTTATTTGTAAGTTAATATTTGATCTAGCAGTCATAGTGTAAGAAATTTGCCAATGTATAGATGACAACGCCGATGGCCTTTCCAGAGGAAGAGTTCCAAACTTACTTGAAGGGTGGACTAGGAGTGGCATCAGTGCAGCGCTTCCCCGGGGGAGCACCTTGAACATGACCATAGTGATATTTAGCAAGGAGCTATTTAGCACTTTCTCTGGGATGAGTTCACAAATTTACCATACCAAACTGGACCTTGTAGAGAAGCCCCTAGAACTTCTGTTCTCAATAGCTCTAATAGAAGGAAGATTTTACAATCATTTTTTACATTTTAGTTTTCAAAGTCAAAGTTGCATTGACTAAAGTTCATGACAAAGTTTCATTAACTGGAATTTGGAGCCAGGATGAACCTGAATTGTCTCTCTCGACAACTGATGTTCTTAACCACCATGCTGCAGGCTTAAGGATACAATATGCTATGCTAAAACTAATTATGATATTAGGATTCTCTTTCTTGGCTCAATGAAATGTTTATAGAAGTACATATTCTACTGAAGTTTGAATATTTGTTCCGATGACATCCTCTAGTGTTGACTGATCAAAGAGCAAAAAAGACTTTGAAAGCATGACTAATTCCCATTTCACCCAACAGACCTCCTCTCTCTCAACTGTTCCCTCCTTTTTAGATTAATAGACTTAATCTAAAGTCTACATGGACTTTCTTATCCCAGGAAACTAAACTAGTACAAGCCTTTTTAAAATTCAAACAAATATGGTGGTGCCTGTGGCTCAGTGAGTGGGGCCCCGGCCCCATATACTGAGGGTGGCAGGTTCAAACCTGGCCCCAGCCAAACTACAACAAAAAATAGCCAGGTGTTATGGCAGGTGGCTGTAGTCCCAGCTACTTGGGAGGCTGAGGCAAGAGAATCACCTAAGCCCAAGAGTTGGACATTGCTGTGAACTGTGACACCACAGCACTCTGCCGAGGGTGACAAAGTGAGACTTTATCTCTAAAAAAAAAAAAAAATTCAAACAAACAAATAATAATAATGAAAAAACAAAGATCTTGTCTCACCTGAAGTTTACTAGAAAAATGAATCTATTTTTCTTGAGACTGACAGAAAATGCCAAACATTTGGAAACTGATCTTTTAACAATTAAAATAATACTTTTCTTTAACTATATTATTTTAAGGGTCTATTAATGCACAGAGAAGGTGTCTCCATTTTAACATTAAAATATGTCATCTCATATTTTCAGACTCTATTTGTGTTTAGTTATTGCTTTAGCTGGTTTCAGATAACTATAAGTTTAAAGAGTAAGGTAGATCTCTGCTTAGATGATAAGCTTTCTACATGCCCACCACAAAAGACAAATATTCTCAGGGAACAATGGATACAGGAAGCATAAAGTACTTGTTGCAAAAGCATCTTTAGGGGAAATAACATTAGTGCAGATTTTAAGTATGATGGTTAATACACTCTATGAAAGATTAATAATAGCAATACCTAATTTTCTTGGGTATTTACTACGTGCTGGGCATTGCCTTAAAATCTCTACCAATATAATTTTGTTTATTCTTCAAAGTAACACTTTGCATATCCTATTTTTATATTTATCATATCGATTTATCATATAAATACATAAGTACATTTATCATATCAATTGTACAGACAGGGAAACTAAGGCAGCACACTGTTAAGATGCTTGTCCAAATTGACACAGTAGTGCCAAAGCCAGGGTAGGAGTGTGGAAATAGTTAATGGCTGTGGACTGCTGAGAAGATTCCAATGTAAGAAAAAGAAATATAATTTTCATTAAGTGTATACACTCTCCCTGGCAAATTTACAAAAGAGAATATTCAAATATTCATATCCCTTCCATTCACCTACTTTGAAAAATTTAAATTCCTTTTAATATGCAGGAGAACAAATTTGAGGGGAAATGTAGATATTTTAAAAAGTAAAAGATTTCAGTCATCTTACTTAGACTAAACATACCAGTTTAATTTTACCTACATCCATCTCCCTGTGTTGTGCCCTTTCTAATGAATTGGTTCCACCCTCAATACTTTTTCCTCCCACTCCCTCCTGCCTTACCAGGTATATTATATTTTGATATTCTTTGTATCTCTTGCATATTTAATCCATCCATATAAATCATCTGTTCATCTAAGATTTTAAACTCAGATGAAATTCATACAATACAAAATTAACCATTTTAGAGTGCATAATTGACTAGCATTTAGTGCATTCGCAATGTTGCACAACCACTGCCTCTATCTAAAACATTTCCTTGACTCAAAAGGAAATTCTGTAGCCATTAAGCAGTTCTTCTCCATCTCCTTTTCTACAGCCCCTGGCAATTGCCAATTTGTGTTCTGTCCCTTTGTGTTTGCCTATTTTGAGTATTTCATATAGAAAGAATCATACAATGTGTAACATTTTGAGTCCGGCTTATGTTACTTTGCATAATGTTTTGGAGATTCATTTGTGTTGCACCAAGTATTAGTATTTCATTCCTTTTTTATAGCAGGAAAAAAAAAATCTCTTCATACCTATATGCCACCATTTCTTTATCTATTCATCCTCTGATGGACTTTTGGGATGTTTCTGCCTTTTGGTTATTGTGAATAGTGCTGCTAAGAATATGCATGTACATATATTTATCTGAGTACTAATTTTCAATTCTTTGGAATTCCTAGGAGTGGAATTGGTGGGTGCTAAGGCTTGACTGTTTATGTTTTACCCTCACCAAATTCATATTCATTCACCTAATCCCTAATCCAATAGTGTTAAGAGGTGGGCCTTTAGGAGGTAATTAAGTCATGAGTGCCACGCTCTCATGAATGGGATTAATGCCCTTATTATATCCATAGCAGCCAGAGAAAGCTTGTTTGCCCCTTGGTGAGGACACAGTGAAAAGGCACCTGCTGTAAAAACTCAGCCCCTTGTTAGACATCAGATTTGCTGATGACTTGATCTTGGCTTCTGGAACTGTTAAGCAAAGGTTTCTGTTGCTTATTAACCACTCAGTTTATGGTATTTTTTTTATAGAATCTTGAATGGATTATTACACTGGCTTAAAAAAATTAATACACAGTCAGAACACTCACATTACTTGCCTGGTCAAGTCTTCCAGCTGCAATTAACTTGCAGGGCGAACAGTCTGTATTTCCTGCCCTGACTTATTCACTCTTCACTTTTCCCTAATCTCATTCCAGAAAACTTTCTGCCTCTATTCTGGACTAAACTACACCTTACTAGAGTCACTGACAATTTCCAGTTTGCTCTTATGATTTCAGTCATCTTCTCACCTCCACAGAGGTCAGCACTGCTTATCAAGTCCTCCTCTTAGGAGCCCTCTGTTTCCTGGGATTCCATGGGCACATATTCTCCTGGATGTCACACTTCCATGCTTTGATTTGATCCATCTGCTTGCTCCTAATTACTTGAAATACAAACACACATGATTTTTTTTTCTCCAGACTGACATCTTTTAGGGCAATTCTGGGACATATTTCTTTTCATTATATACAGTCTTCTTAAGGAACTCGACATCTCCAAAAGCTTTCAATGTAATCTGTGGAACCTCTCTGGAAGCATTTTTAACCATGCTTTTTCTCTCTTCCTCTCTTCTCTCTGACTCTTTTTCCGTTTGGTAAACCTGGTAAGCGCTTCCTTTCAGAGGGACTTCCCACATGCTATTTCTTTGGTCTAGCCTACTTATTCTATCTACTCATATTTGATATGTCTGTTCAATTGCCACTTCCTCAGTAAAGCCTCATTAATGTCACAAAGTCAAGACTCCGTTGTTTGCCTTTAATATCACATATTTATCTTCATAACATTTTCTCTATTATTAGTATGATTATTTGTTTAACATCTGTCTCTTTAATTAGACTTTAAGTTTCATTAAGGTCCAGATCTATTTTATTCCTTGACTCCAGATCTGTATTTGTTCACCAGAACCTAATATAGTGTTTGTAATACAGTAGACACTCAATAAATATTTGTTGAGTGAATAAATGAGATAAAGAGAGGCATTAATGCAATCAGATTTCTCATCATTAAAAATAAATTGTGGCTTTAAGATCATTGTATTCTCCTTTACAAATTAAACAATACCTTTAAGGCAAGTCTTGGCTTGTAATCAAATAAAAACACTTAAGTAATGAATTTCCTAAGTGTTTTCTGCAAAATCTATATGAAACCAAACCATTCTAAGGATGAAGACAATGGCAGAAGAAAACAGAGAAAGACTGGGGAAATGTCTTAAGAATTAATAGATAAGTTAGATGAGGAAATCATAGACATAGAACTGGAATGAACCATAAACATGATCTTTCTCAAATGTTTTATTTGAAAGCCAGTGCTACCCACATGGCTCGTCAGTACCAGTGCATCAGAAATGAGCTCTAGGGCGGCGCTTGTGGCTCAGTGGGTAGGGCACCGAGGGTGGCGGATTCAAACCCAGCCCCAGGCAAACTGCAACAACAACAACAAAAATAGCCAGGCATTATGGTGGGCGCCTATAGTCCCAGCTACTCGGGAGGCTGAGGCAGGAGAATTGCCTGAGCCCGCGAGTTGGAGGTTGCTGTGAACTGTGTGACGCCATGGCACTCTACCAAGGGTGATAAAGTGAGACTCTGTCTCTACAAAAAAAAAAAAAAAAAGGAATGAGCTCTCAACCAACTAATCAATATTATGTATACTTTTAAAAGCTACTTTATTTGAATTTCCCGCCTTTTATTACACACACATATATTTTATTAGCAGAGACAAAAAGTATTATTTATCTTAGTATTTTACTACCTACTAAAATTTTTAAAATTATTTTCCTTTTTGTTCTAAAATGAACCAATTAATTTCCCCATTTTCCAATTTTCTCCAAGAAATATAGTACATGACTTATAATTTGAGGAATAAACATAAATGAGGAAATAATTCTGTAATAATAATTCTGTAATAATTTTAACTATTTTTGGATGGCACTGTAGGACATGATATAGTTTGTTAAGGATATATGTGTATATAGTGATATGTATTAACAAAAATGTCTCAGATATCATTTCTGGGGCAAAAGTGATTTTATGAAAATATTTCCTTTCTGTCTCAAGTATGAACACCTTTGATTTTATGTTTGATGCGTGTTTCAGTGAAGTTACTGTAACTGGGACTCTTTGAGGTAGAATTTTGACACTTTGACAGTTACTTGTGTAAGTAAAGCTAGCAAAATAGTTCTGTAAAAGGCCAATTAAGTAAAAAAAAACAATTATTCGAAGGGAAGGACAAAGTTTTGCAATGGACTCTCCTATTCATAACCATACTATGACCGTAAAATTGTTGGGGAGAAGGTATAAAAATATATGTAAAAGGAAAGGAAATGTCTAAGAGGAAAATAGTGAAAGCACTAATTCTTTTCTTGAATTTTACCTTCAAAATGAATAAGTACTATCTAAAGTTAGCCATAGACATTTTCAATCTATTGCTCATATTTATCTCTGAGATATGTTTTGGTTGCCTTTTGGGGGACTGAGTCTCTCCTTTCCCTTTTTAAATTTTTTTTTTTTTTTTTTGAGACAGAGTCTTACTGTTTCACCCTTGGTAGAGTGTCATGGCATCACAGAAATCTCAAACTCTTGGGCTTAAGTGATTCTCTTGCCTCAGCCTCCCAAGTAGCTGGGACTATAGGTGCCCGCCACAACACCTGGCTATATATATATATATATATATTTTTTTTTTTGCAATTGTCATTGTTGTTTAGCAGCCCAGGCTGGGTTTGAACCCACTAGCCTCTGTGCATGTGGGCAGCACTGTAACCACTGAGCTATGGGCTTCAGGACTCCCTTTTTTAATTTTTAACTGACACATAACAATCATACACATTGGTAGGGTACAGAGTGGTATTTTAATACATGGATACAATATGTACTGATCAAATCGGGGTAACTAGTATATCCATCACCTCAAATGTTTACCATTTCTTTGTGTTGGGGACATACAAAACCATCTCTTCTAGCTCTCTGAAAATAAACAAACTATTTCTAAGCACAGTCACCATGAAGCACCATAGAACATTAGAAGTTATTCCTCCTATGTAGATGTAATTTGTATCCATTAACCAAACTCTCCCTATTCTTCCCTCCTGTTCTCTTGTAACCAAAAATCGTACCCTCTCCTTCTGCGACCTCCACTTCATTAGCCTCTGCATATGACTGAGAACATGTGGTATTTATTTTCTTGTGCCTGAGTTATTTTACTTAACATAGTATCCTCCAGGTTCATCCATGTTGCTGCAAATGTTGGTCCTTTTTTGACTGAATAGTGTTCCATTGTGTATAGATACCACATTTTCTTTACCCATTCATCTATTGATGCATGATTAGGTTGATTCCATATCTTGGCTACTGTGACAGGTGCTGCAATAAACGTGGGGTGCAGATGTCTCCTCTCTGTGTTGATTTATTTTCCTTTGGAAGCCAGTAATAGAATTGCTGGATCACACAGTACACTGTTCTATTTTTAGGGTTTTTTTTTAAAAAAATACTATTTTCCATATGGCTATACTATTTTATATTTCCACCAAAAGTGTATAAGAATTTTGCTTTCTCCATATCCTTGCCAGCATTTTTTTTTCTTTTTTATAGTAGCCATTCTAACTGTGGGGATACGCTGTCTACTTGTGGAATTATCTTGTATTTTCCTCATGATGAGTGATGTTGAACTTTTCAGTATATAATTGTTGACTATTTGTATATATTTGATAAATGTCTATTCAGATCTTTCACCAATTTTAAACTGATTGTTATTACTAATATTACTATTTTACTGTTGAGGTGTTTAATTCCTTGTATATTATGAACAATAATCCCATGTCAGATGAATAGTTTTCAATCATTTTATCCCATTCTACAGATTGTCTCTTCACTCTGTTGATTGCTTCATTTGCTATGCAGAAGGTTTTTCATTTGATATAATCCCGCTTATCTATTTTTGCTTTTGTTGTCTGTGCTTTTGAAGTTTTACTCATAAAATCTTTGCCCAGATCAATGTTCTAAAGCATTTCCTTTGTGTTTTGTTCTAGTAGTTTTATAGTTTTAAAGGTCTTATGTTTAAGTTTTTAATCCATTTTAAGTGATTTTTGTTTTGTTTTTTCTGCATATGGGTATCCAGTTTTTCCAGTACCATTCATTAAAAGGTTGCCCTTTCCCCAATGTATGTTCTTGGTGCCTTGGTTGAAAATTAGATGTCTATAAATATGTAGATATATTTCTGGGTTCTCTATTCTGTTTCTTTGTTCTATGTGTCTGTTTTTATAGCAGTACCAGAATGTTTATGTCATTATACCATTGTAGTATATTTTGAAGTCAGGCAGGGTGATGCCTATAGTAGGATTTATTCTTTTTAGTTAAAATTGCTTTGACAATTTGCCATATTTTGTCGTTCTATACAATTTTTAGGATTTTTTTTCTATTTATGTGAAGAATGTCAATGGTATTTGAATAGAAATTAAATTGTATTTGCAGATCGCTTTGAGTAATATGGTCATTTTGACGATAGTAATTCTCTCAATCCATGAATGTGAGATGCCTTTCAATTTTTGTGTCCTCTTCAATATCTTTCATTGTACTTTATATTTTTCATTGTAGAAATATCCCTCTACATTCGTTAAATTTATTTCTATTTTTTCCTTCATAGCTATGGTAAATAGAATTGCTTTCTAGATTTCTATTTCAACTAGTTTATAATTGCCAAATAGAAGCACTTTTTTTTTTTTTGAAACAGAGTCTGATTATGTCGCCCTCAGTAGAGTGCTACAGCATCACAGCTCACAGCAACCTCAAACTCCTGGACTTAAGTGACTCTCTTGCCTCAGCCTCCAGAGTAGCTGGGACTACAGGTGCCTGCCACAGCCCCCAGCTAATTTTTGATGCAGTTTGGCTGGGGCCGGGTTTGAACCCGCAGCCTTCGGTATATGGGGGCTACTCGCTGAGCCACAGGCATATGTTGGTTTTGTATTTTGCAAACTTGCTGAAATTTTTTTATGAGTTCTAAGAGCTTTTAGGTTTTTCTATGTATAAGAACATATCATCTATAAACAGGGAAAATTTGAACTTTCTCCTTGCTAATTTAATTGTTGTTTATTTATTCTCTCTTACTTAATTGCTATGGCTGGACTTTTAGTTCTAGTAATAAGAGTGATGGAAGTGAGTTTCCTTATCTTGTTCCAGTTCTTAGAGAATGAACTTTCAACTTTCCCCATTTTTTATGATGCTAGTTGTTGACTTGTCCCATATGACATTTATTATTTTGAGGTATGTTCTTCTTATACCTAATTTTTGAGAGGTGTTATCATGAAAGAGTGTAGAATTTTTCTACAAATATTGAGATAATCATATGGCTTTCTCCTTCATTCTGTTGAGTGGATGTATCACATTTATTGATTTATTTATGGTTAAACATCCCTGTATCCCTGGAATAAATCCCATTTAACCATTATATAATCTTTTTGATGTGTTGCATTCAAATTGCTAGCATTTAATTGAGGATTTTTGCATGTATGTTCATCAGGATGTACAAGGCTTGTAGTTTTGTTGTTGTGTTCATATATAAATTTCGTGCAGAGGAATGCTGCACTCATAAAATGAACTAGAAAGAATTACCGCCTTTTCAGTTTTTTGAAGTAGTTTGGAAAAATTGGTATTAGTTCTTTGTTAAAATTGTCATTGAATTCTGCAATGATGGCTTTAGACATAGGCTTTTCCTTTTGGGGAAACTTTTTATTGCTGATTTAATCTTACTACTCATTTTTGGTCTGTTCAGGTTTTCTATTTCTTCTTGGTTGAAAATCTTGACAGGTAATATGTGTCCAGGAATTTATCATTTTCCTCTAAGTTTCCCAATTTGTTGGTGTGTACAGTTGTTCATAATAGTCTCTAGTGATCTTTTATATTTTTGTGGTATCAGTTCTAATGTCTCTGTTTTCATTCTGATTTTATTGATTTGTGTCTTGTTTCTTTTTCCTAGCTAATAGTTGGTTGAACTTTTTTATCTTTAAACAAAAAAACCTTTTCATTTTGTTCTTCTGTATTTCTTTTTTAAATCTTCATTTTGTTTAGTTCTGCTCTAATTTTTATCATTTTTTTTCCTTCTACTAAATGTGGGTTTGTGTTGTTCTTCATTTTCTAGTTTCTTGAAGTGAAATGATAGGTTATTTGTCTGAAATCTTTCTACCTTTTGATGCAGGCATTTATTACTATACACTTTCACCTTAGCACCTCTTGTGTATTCCATAAGTTTTCATATATTGTGTTTATTCTCTCATTTGTTGTAAGAAATTTCTTTTATCTCCCTCTTTATTTATTCACTGACTCCTTGGAGGATATCCTTTAATTTCCATGTATTTGTACAGTTTCCAATGTTTCCCTCATTATTAATTTCTAGCTTTATTCCATTATAGTCTAAAAAATTCTTTTGATAATTTTAACTTATCAAAAAATTGAGAGTTTTTTCTGTCCAAATATATGACCTCTCCTAGATAATATTTCAAGTACTGATGAGAAGAAGATGTATCTGCAGCTGTTGGGTGAAAAATTCTGTAAATGTCTGTTAGGTACAACTGCTCTATGGTACAGGTTAAATCAAATACTTCTTTTTTGAGTTACTGTTTAGATGATCTTTCCAATGGTGTGAGTGGGGCATTGAAGTCCTCAACTATTATTGGGATATATCTCTCCATTTAGCTCTAATAATGTCTGCTTTATATAGTTGGGTGCTCTGGTGTTTCAGGCATATGTATTTACAATTTTAATATACTCTTACTGAATTAATTGGCTTTTCACTATAGAGCAGAACCCTCTATAAAATGACCACCCAAGGAGTAGTCAACAATCTAGTCAACACTTTGAGATGGGGGCTAGGCACAATGGCTCACTCCTGTAATTCTAGAACTCTGAGAGGCTGAGGTGAGTGGATTGCCTGAGCTCACAAAATCAAGACCAGCCTGAGCCAGAGTGAGAAGCCCCCCATTTCTAAAAAATAGCCAAGTATTGTGGCAGGTACCTGTAGTCCCAGCTACTTGGGAGGCTGAAACAAGAGAATCACTTGAGTCTAAGAGTTGGAGGTTGCTGTGAACTAGGATGCCATAGCACTCTACCATGGATGACATAATGAGACTCTGTCTCAAAATATATATATATTGGGGTGGCACCTGTGGCTCAGTGAGTAGGGCACCAACCCCATATACCGAGGGCTGTGGGTTCAAACCCAGCCCCGGCCAAACTGCATCAAAAATTAGCTGGGTGCTGTGGCGGGCGCTTGTAGTCCCAGCTACTTGGGAGGCTGAGGCAAAGAGAATCACTTGAGCCCAAGAGCTGGAGGTTGCTGTGAGCTGTGACTCCACAGCACTCTACCGAGTGCGATAGAGTGAGACTGTCTCTACAAAAAAAAAATATATATATATATATGTGTGTGTGTGTGTGTGTGTGTATGTGTGTAGTTAACATAAGGAATGAGGCTTACTGTACTGATACATATATGTGCATGTATTTTAATTTCTTTACAGCTTTTATTAGAGAATATCATGCAAAATCATACATAATCAAAGCATGGCAAAATCAGACCTTTGGTATTATGCAAAATCAAACATTTACTATTCTGTTCATTTTAATCATTCTTTCCAAAAGGAGTCAATCTTGATCTGTTTCTTATTCTTAGTACAAAAGTAAGTGGAGAAAGCATTCTCAATCCTAGCTATACCACTCAGCATACCTGGACAGTTTCCCACAGGTAATGACTCCAACTGTATTATCAGATGCCTGGCACTCTTCTTTTGGAGTTTCTGCAACTTCTATCTCATCCTCACTTGCTTCATCCACTTCATCAGCTGTTTCATGCACTTTTATGCTGGTTTATACTTTGGTCAATATCACTTCAAAAATTGCTTCTGGGTCAGGTTTATTGTTGGTTGCCACCTCATCATCCACTATGACAAAACCTTGAAAATCTATTCCTTTGAATTGTCCCATGGGAAATGAACTAACTGATGGAGCAAAATATCATGCCCTTGGACTGTGACAAATCTTTCTCAAAACACTATTGTTTCTGGCTGAACTTTATTCCAAGTAGAACTGATCCAGGGCACAGCATTCAGAGTGTTAACTGATGCAATGGATGAATTTGCTTCTATAGGAGAACCACAGATATGTGTTTTAGTAATGACTCACTGCAGGAGCAGAGCCTGGTAGTGCATTTAAAATGTTGCGATGATAACTTGGTCAAGAGGTTGGAGTTTTGAGGTCATGTTTGGAGGCAGATATTTTAGTGTCACATTTCTGAGATGATTCACTTGCAGGTGGCTAGGATAACTGTCTACTTTCAGTAGAACAGACCATTTCTTCTTCTTCATTTCTTTCTTCATGTCTCAATGCTCCTTACCAACTCCTCAAATAGGGCACCAATCTTCCATGTACATTTGTTTGATCTCCAAATGATGGGAAATCGTCAGGTTTATGAATGTACATGTCTTTGCCAATTTACTAATCACTAAGGGCTTTGGTTTCTCTCTGCTGAGTAGAACTATGAAACTTTCTTTGGAAAGTTGTCCAGTATTGCATTTGTCACCTTTTACGACAAGGCTCCTGTCATGCATTGCCTTAGAAAAGAGTCCACATTTGTCAGTGTTAAAGATGTCATAATCTTTGAAGCCACTTATGAAGTCTGAGAACTTTTCATGAACTCTTCCACAACTTTTACTGAAAATTCATTGGTTTGAACACACAAAACTATCTGAGAGATCTTGTGTCACAGTTTAAATTTATCGAGCTAACCACTTGGAACTTGGAAATCTGCATCCTGAATTCCTGTGCAAATGTTTTTTAGCAACTTCTTTGGTCATCAGCCCAGATATTCAGGTGTTAACAGTCCTCATTTTTTTTGAACCAACTTAATATGGCTTCATTGCCTTCATAGAGAAAAGATTTCCACTTGTTCCACAATAGGTCTCTACTTTCCTTAACATATCTCTCCAAGTACTCATGTCTGGATGTTGCTAACTATGGTTTTACTAACACCAAATGTTCTACCATCTTTCTTTGGTTGCTTTCCAGAAAATGTAGATCAGTCTTTTCCTTCAATGTCACCTCTTTGAGTTCTTTCCTTTGGGCCATTATGTCTTGATTAATTATAAAAATTTTCAGTAATTGTACCATGTACCTACATTTCAGACCAGTCCTTCACACCGAAGAAAATATTCTACAACATTTGATAAATAATAGGATGTTAGTCCAACACCTGGAAATAATAAAACATGAAAAAAAGAAGTTGTACTAAAGAAAAAATATTATAACTAAGGGGCAAACCCCATACCTGTACCCCTTGGTGTAGAGTGGAATCAACTGGATGAGTTACAGAGGGCAAATTAATATTACATGTCACTGTCAAAGTGGTCAAGATACAACTTACAGAGGGTAGTCATATATAGAAGTGAGTCTTCCTTAGAGTACATGTGACACATGCCTAGTCTATGAAAATTTGGTCAACCTAAGGAGATGGTCAATGTAGGGAGGTGGTCAACAATGTAGGTTCCACTGTATGATTTTCTTTGTCTTCTTTTATATTTTTGATTAAAATCAATTTTATCTACTTTTGTTTTATTAAATCATAGCTGCATACATTAGTGCAATCAAGGGGTACAATGTGCTGGTTTCATATACAATCTGAAATGTTTTCATCAAACTGTTTAACATACCTTTCATGGCATTTTCTTATTTATTATATGAAGACACTTGTATTCTGCATTTAGTAAGTTTTGCCTGTACCCTTGTAAGATGCACCATAGGTGTGGCCCCACCAATTAACCTCCCTCCACACCCACCTCTCCCCACCCCTCCCTTCCCATATTCTTATGCTATAGTTGGGTTATAGCCTTCATATGAAACCTTTAAATTAGCTTCATAGTAGGACTGAGTACATTGGATACTTTTCTTCCATTCTTGAGATACTTTGCTAAGAAGAATATGTTCCAGCTCCCTCCATGTAAACATGAAAGAGGTAAAGTCTCCATCTTTCTTTAAGGATGCATAGTATTCCATGGTATACATGTAGCACAATGTATTAATCCATTCGTGGGTCAATGGGCACTTGGGCTTCTAACATGACTTACCAATTATGAATTGGGCTGCAATAAACATTCTGGTACAGATGTCTTTGATATAATGTGATTTTTGGACTTCTGGGTATATACCTAGTAAAGGAATTATAGGATCAAATGGAAGGTCTATTTTTAGATCTCGAAGTACTCTCCAAACATCCTTCCAAAAGGAACGTATTAGTGTGCATTCCCACCAGCAGTGTAGAAGTGTTCCCTGTTCTCCACATCCATGCCAACAACTCTGGTTTTGGGATTTTGTCATGTGGGCTAATCTTACTGGAGCTAAGTGATATCTCAAAGTAGTTTTGATTTGCATTTCTCTGATGATTAAGGATGGCGAACATTTTGTCATGTGTCTGAAGGCCGTGTGCCTGTCTTATTTGGAGAAGTTTCTCTTCAAGTCCTTTGCCCATCCTGAGATGGGATCACTTGTTCTTTTCTTGCTAATACGTTGGAGTTCTCTGTGTATTTTGGTTATTAAACCTTTGTCGGAGGCATAACTTGCAAATATTTTCTCCCATTCTGAGGGCTGTCCGCTTGCTATACGTACTATGTTCTGGGCTGTACAGAAGCTTTTTAGTTTAATCAGGTCCCAGTAGTGTATTTTTGATACTGCTTCAATTGCCTGGGAAGACCTCCTCATAAAATATTCACCCAAGCCAATTCCTTCAAGAGTTCCCCTGCATTTTCTTCTAATATTTTGATAGTTTAATGTCTTAAGTTTAAATCTTTAATCCAGTGAGAGTCTACCTTAGTTAATGGTGAGAGGTGTGGGTCCAGTTTTAGTCTTCTACAGGTCACCAGCCAGTTCACCCAGCACCATTTGCCAAACAGGGAGTCTTTTCCCCACTGAATGTTTTTAATTGGCTTGTCAAAGATTAAGTAATGGTAAGTAGCTGGATTCATCTTTTAGCTCGCTATTCTGTTCCAAGCATCTACCTCTCTGTTTTTGTGCCAGTACCATGCAGTTTTGATCACTATCGATTTATAGAAGAGTCTCAGGTGTGGTCACGTGATTCCTCCTGCTTTATTTTTATTTCTGAGTAATGTCTTGGCTTTGAGGTTTTTTCTGATTCCATATAAAATGAAATATTATTTTTTCGAGATCTTTAAAATATGACAACGGAGCTTTGATAGGAATTGCATTAAAATTATATTGCTTTGGGTAATACAGACATTTTAACAATGTTGATTCTTTCCAGCCATGAGCATGGTATATTTTTCCATTTATTAACATTTTCAGCTATTTCTTTTCTTAAAGTTTCATAGTTCTCTTTATAGAGAGCTTTCACATCCTTTGTTAGATAAACTCCCAAATATTTCATCTTCTTTGGCACTACTGTGAAAGGAATAGAGTCCTTGACTGTTTTTTCAGTTTGACTATTGTTGGTATATATAAAGGCTACAGATTAATGGGTGTTGATTCTGTAGCCTGAGACATTGCTATATCCCTTGATCACTTCTAAAAGTTTTGTGGTAGAATCCCTGGTGTTTTCCAGATATATAATCAGATCATCTGCGAACAGTGAAAGTTTGATCTCTGCTGACCCTATGTGGATACCCTTGATCTCCTTTTCTTCCCTGATTGCAATGGCTAAAACTTCCATTACGATGTTGAAGAGCAATGGAGACTATGGACAACCTTGCCTGGTTCCTGATCTAAGTGGAAATGGTTTAAATTGAACTCCATTCAATACGATATTGGCTGTGGGTTTGCTGTAGATGGCCTCTATCAGTTTAAGAAATGTCCCTTCTATACCAATTTTAAAAATTGTTCTGATCATGAAGGGATGCTGGATATTGTCAAAAGCTTTTTCTGCATCAATGGAGAGAATCAAATGGTCTTTATTTTTTAATTTGTTTATGTGCTGAATTACATTTATAGATTTACATATATTGAACCAGACTTGAGACCCTGCGATCAAGCCCACTTGGTCATGGTGTATAATTTGTTTCATGTGTTGTTGGATTCTGTTTGTTAGGATCTTGTTGAGTATTTTTGCATCAATGTTCATTAGTAATATTGGTCTGTAATTTTTTTTCTTGTTGGGTCTTTCCTTGGTTTAGTGATGTTTGCTTCATAGAATGTGTTGGGTAGTATTCCTTCTTTTTCTATATTTTGTCAGAGGTTTAGCAATATAGGTACTAGTTCTTCTTTAAAGGTTTGGTAGAATTTTGACATGAAGCCATCTGGTTCAGGGCTTTACTTTTTAGGGAGATTTTTTTATAGTTGATGCTGTTTCAGAACTTAATATAGGCTTGTTCAATGTTTCCACTACATTCTGGCTGAGTCTTGGAAGGTGGCGTGCTTCCAAGTATTGGTCAATTTCCTTGAGATTGTCATATTTCTGAGAGTAAAGTTTCTTGTAATATTTGTTAAGGATTTTTTGAATTTCTGAAGGGTCTGTTGTTATTTCATCTTTACCATTTCTGATTGATGAAATTAGAGATTTTACTCTTTGTTTCCTGATTAGGTTAGCCAAAGGTTTATCTATTTTATTGACCTTTTCAAAAAACCAACTTTTTGTTTTATTGATCTGTTGTATAATTCTTTAGTTTTCAATTTCATTTAATTCTGGTCTGATTTTGGTTATTTCTTTTCTTCTGCTTGGTTTGAGGTTGGCATGTTCTTCCTTCTCCAGTTGCTTAAGATGTCCCATTAAGTTGTTAAATTCCTCTTTCTATTTTCTTGAGTAAGGCTTGTAGTGCTATAAATTTCCCTCTTAGGACTGCCTTTGCAATATCCCAGAGGTTCTGATAATTCGTGTCTTTGTCATTTTGTTCCAAAACTTTGGTAACTTCCTTCTTAATCTCATCTATGACCCAGCTATCCTTCAGCATAAGGATATTTGGCTTCCGTGTTTTTGTATGAGTATGCTTCCTGTTGTTATTGAGTTCAACTTTTATTTCATGATGGTCAGAGAAAATGCAAGGAATGATTTCTATTGTTTTAAATTTACTGAGGTTAGACCTGTGACCTAAGATGTGATTGATTTTGGAGTATGTTCCATGGGGTGCTGAGAAGAATGTGTTTTCAATTTTATTAGGATGAAATGTTCTGTAGATGTCAGTTAAATCCAGTTGTTGAATGGTTAAGTTTAAATCTAAAATTTCTTTACTTAGCTTTTTGGAGGATCTATCCAACACTGCTAAAGGAGTATTAAAATCTCCAACTACTATGGAGCTGGAGGAAACCAAGTTGCTCATGTCTATTAGAGTTTTTCTTATAAATTGAGGTACATTCTGGTTGGGTGCATAAATATTAATAATTGAAATCTTATCATATTGAGAAGTACCTTTAAGAAATATGACATGTCTGTCTTTTCACTGTTGCCTATGAAAGTCCTCAGAGTTGGGGAGGTGTCTCTCCCAGATCAGACCCCAGCAGGATCACTCTGTTGTTGCTGGATCTTTGTAGGGAGTGACCTGTGTAGTCCCTGTGGGACTGCCCCACCCAGGGAGTTCTGGCCTTGGGAGCAGCTCTGGAGTGTGGTACACCCACATCAAGCAGCAAGGGATGGGATAGGGCACCTGGTGGCTTTTGCAAAGGGAGCCTGTGCCCCCAGCAGTCTCTGTCTGGGAGGAGGGCTTCGGAGGGAGGGTGGCAGGCCTGGGGCACGAATCAGAACCAGGCAGGTTTCCGTTGGGAGGCAGGCCGAGGCCAGGCAGGGCGCAGATTGCACCATGTCGGAGTTTCAGCAGACTTCCTGGCCACTGCTGGCAGCGGGCCAAGGCCCAGCGGGGTGCCAGTGGCGGCTGCGAGGGATTCCTGGCAGAGTGGAGTTCCTGGCCACTGTGGGTGGCGGGTCTGGGACACCGATCGGAGCATGGTGGCCAATGCCAGGCAGGGCACCGATTGCCAGGAGCGAATCCCAGCGGACTTCGTGGGTGCTGCTGGTAGTGGGCCGCCAATCGGGGCCATAAGGGAGACCCAGTGGACTTCCTGGCCATCGCCGGCAGTGGGCCAATGTCCAGTGAGGTGCCAATCAGGGCGCGGGTGTCCCAGCGGAGTGGAGTTTCTGGTCGCTTTGGTCGGTGGGCCTGGGGCATGGGTCGAGCAGGGTGGGGGTCCCAGCGGGCAGCAGGCCAAGGCCGGGCAGGAGTCCCGACAGACTTCCTGGCTGCTGCTTGTGGGGTCCCAGGCACAGTAGGGTGCCAAGCAGGGCTGCAGGAGTCCCGGTGGAGTTCCTGGCTGCTGCTGGTGGCAGGCCAAGGCCGAGAGGGGTGCCAATCCGCAGTTTGGGGGTCCCAGTGAAATGGAGATCCTGGCTGCTATGGGCAGCCCCTAGGACATAGATCCGATCCTGCGGGGATCCCAGCAGGCAGCAGGCCGAGGATGGGCGAGGCACAGATGGCACCGGGAAGGTGTCCCAGCGGACTTCCTGGCCACTGCTGGTGGTGGGTCAAGGCCCGGGGGGGTGCCTATCAAAGCCACTTGGGGTCCCAGCGGTGTGGAGTTCCTGGCCACTGGGGGTGGTGGGCCTGGGGCGCGGATCAGAGCCAGGCAGGGGTCTCTGCTGCGGCAGGCAGAGTCTGGGCAGGGCACAGATCGCACCAAGCAGGAGTCCAGGCGGATGTCCTGGCCACTGCTGGTGGGGGGCTAATGCCTGGCGGAGTGCAAATCTGGGCACACAGGAGTCCCGGCAGAGTTCCTGGCCACTGAGGGCCGTGGCTGAGGCCCAGTGTGGCACAGATCGGAGCTACGCAGGGGTTCTGTGGCGTCCCTGGCCTGGGGGCTGGCAGCGGCTTGGTGGGCCCGGGATTTTCTTACCCGCTGGGCCGCCTAGTTCAGCAGATAGGGAGGGTGGGCGCTGCTCAAGTCCTCCTCCCTCAGTTTCAGCAGAGGTCAGGCTTCTGGTGTGTCAGGTAAAGGGGGAAGGGAGTCCTAGAAGTTCAGGATGGCGGAAAACTTCAGTTCAGTTTTTCTGCCTGAAGCTTGGTTTCTGGAAGTTGGAGCTTGCCTCAGGGATGCCCTGCAGTTATCACTTCTCTCTCTCGGCTGGGCTCTCAGTCTTCAGCTCAACTGGGCAGTTTCTGGAGGTTATCTTTCTTTCTGGACAGGAGCCTCTGTCGCAAGCTGCTTCCAGTCAGCCGTCTTTCCTTGCTACCCTCTCTATTTTTTCTATTATAAGTACAGCTTCTCATGCTAGCTTTTGATATCCACTTGCGTGAAATGTCTTTTTCCATCTCCTTACTTTCATTTTGTATGTTTTTACAGGTGAAGTGAGTTTATTATAGGCAGTATACAGTTTTAGATCTTATTTCTTTGTTCATTTAGTCAGTCTATATCTTTTATTTGCGGGATTTTATTTTTTAATTTTAATTATTTTCATTTGTAATTATTATGGATACATGATAATTATATGTATTTAAAGAACACATGTGATGATTTTGTACAGGCATATAATGTGTATTAACCAAATCAGGGTAATTAATGTATCCATCTTCTAGCAGTTATCATTTCTATGTGTTATAAACATAACACCACAACTTTAATTATTTAATTATTTAAATTATTTTAAAGTACACCACAACTTATTATTGACTATATTCTGTCGTGCTGTTAAATAAAATTCATCCTAAGTATTTATCTCTATTTTTATACACATTAACCATCTCCACTTTGTCCCACATACTCTGTTTTCTGCTAACCACTCTCTGTTTCCATGAGATTGATCATTTTAATACTTAGCTCTCATATATGAGTGAGAAATTGTAAGATTTGACTTTCTGTGCTTGGCTTATTTCACTAATATAATATTCTTCAGTTCCACACACATTTTTGTGAATGGCAGGATTTAATTTTATGGCAGTATAATATTCCATTGTATGTATGTATCATAATTTTTTATCTATTCATACACTAATGAACATTTAGGCCTATTCCAAATATTGGTTATTGTGATTAATACTGCAGTAAGCATGGGAGTGAAGCTATCTTTTCTATATATTGATCTACTTTCTTTTATATGCCTAGTAATGAGATTACTGGACCACAAGTTCTATTTTTAGTTTTTCTGAGGAAACTCCATACAGTTCTATAGTGACTGTACACATTTAGATTCTTAGCAACAGTGTATGAGGTTACCCTTTCTTCACATCCTTGCCAGCATTCATTATTGCCTGCCTTTGTGATAAAGCCATTTTAACTGGCATGAGATGACATCTCATTATAATTTTGATTTGAATTTCTCTAATAATTAATCATGCTGAGCATTTTTTTTCACAAACCTAATATCCATTTGTGTGTCTTCTTTTGAGAAATGTCTATTTAGATCCTTTGCGCTTCTTTTTTTATCATTTGGGATTCATTGAGGGTAAAAAAGAGTTAGGTTACACTGATTGTATTTGTTAAGTAAAGTCCCTCTCATATTGTATCCCACCCCAAAGAGGTGTTCCATATACTGTGACTCCCCCCACCCCTCTCAAACACTCCTCTACCCCCCACCTTGTATTAGATCATCTACTGCCTTCATATTAGAATTGAGTACATTGGATTCTTGCTTCCCCATTCTTGTGATGCTTTACTAAGAAAAGTGAATTCCATCACAATCCAGATTATTACAAAAGATGTAAAATTTCTTTCTTTTTTAAGGGCTGAATAGTATTCCATGCTATACATATGCCACAGCTTGTTAAAACATTCCTGGGTTGGTGAACATTTAAGTTGTTTCCACAATTTGGCCATTATACATTGAGTTGTGATAAACAGTCTAGTGTAAATGTGCTTTGCCCATTTTTAATTGGATTATTTTATTTTTTTCCTATTAGTAGTTGGAGATTGTATACTGTAGCTAGTAATGCCCCGTCAGGTAAGCAGTTTGCAATTTTGTTCTCCCCTTCTGTACACTGTATCTTCACTTTGTTGATTGTTTCATTTGCTACACAGAAACGTTTTAGCCTGATATGATCTCATTTGTCCAGTTTTGCTTTGGTTGCCTTTCCTTACCCAGACTAATGTTCTAACACAAACTCGATGTTTGTTTTATTTTAGTAGTTTCATAGTTTCAGGTCTTAGATTTAATGGATCTTGATTTATTTTGGACTTGTTGAGAGCTATGAATCTCATTTCATTCTTTTACATACAGATATCCAGTTTTCCCAGCACCATTTATTGAAGAGATTGCTATTTCTAATTGGGAAATTTAAATTATTTACATTCCAGGTTATTACTGATAGGTGTGGACTCTTTCCATTTTGTTAATAATTTTATGGTTATTTTGTATATCTTTTGATCCTCTCCTATTTATCTTAGTGGTTTCATGGTTTTGTACAGTGATAACATTTGTTTTCTTTTCCTTTCTCATTTGTGCATTTGCCATACAAGTGAGCTTTAACTTTTGCATGTTTTCAGGAGATTTTGATTGTCCTTTCACTTCTAAATATAGAATTCCCTTGAGCATTTCCTACAGCTCCAGTGTAATGACCATGGATTCCTTTAGTTTTTGCCTGTCTGAAAAATACTTTATTTCTCCTTCATATCTGAAGGATAGCCTTTTGATGAATATAGTATTGTTGGCTGGCATAATTTTTTTTTCTAGCATTTTGAATATCTCAGCTCATTCTCATCTGACCTGTAAGGTTTCTGCTGAGATATCTGCTGTTAATCTGAGGGAGATCTCCTCGTATGTCACCAGAGGCTTTGTCTTACTAAAACTTTGTCTTTGACTTTTTTTTTAACAAGTGAATAGTTTGTTAAGAATTAAACAAAGGTATGATGTGATACAGTATAAGCAAGACACTCAAGATAGGTATAATAGTACTATTATGCTATACATAGTATAATACTATAATACTATACTATAGTATAATATTATACTATTATATTGTAGGTATAATAGTACTCACACAAAACCATAAATTTCACCTCAAAAAACATCACAAGATAAAAGAGAAAGCAATTTCACTGTTATAAAATATTTCATGCAAAGTATTAACTCTGCCCCCCCAAAGTCCAAACTCCCAACAAACAAAAAACTATCTGGGAATACTACTATGCTAACATATTAACCACAGTATAATCATCCATAGGAAAACAGTAATTAAGCAATGAATTAAATTAACTAACAAAGTTCAAACTATCATAAACTCATAGACCAC